>JXCR01133769.1:106970-128610 GCA_002079205.1 Phalaenopsis hybrid cultivar
CAAATCCAGCATAATATAAACCCTATTTAATTCTTTATATTAAATAGGGGAATTTGTCGGCCAATACATTGGTTTCGCAGACCAAACGGATGTCATAACTTTCTCTAGTTTATTTGATCGAGCCTCATCCTCAATTCTTGTGTTCATCCTTCGGGATAGATACAGGATTTGAGGTAAAACGCTCTTTCATCTAAACTATAAAAATTATGGGGTCAATTTGACTTCATCTTTTTCAAAAATAAAAATTTTTTAAAAAAACGTCCTTCCAAAGCGGGCAACGGGGTTTCAATTCCGATGACCGACAACTTCTTACGGGCAAACCCCACACCAAAAATAGTGCCGATAATATTGTTGCAACTGAATGAGCTTGAAGAAATTAGTAATGAATCTTATGATAATGCTATGATATATGAAGACAAAATGAAAGAATGAAATGATTGAAACATAATAAGAAAATAATGTGAGCTTAGATAGGAAGTTTTACTATATAATATAAGATTGAAACTATTCCTTGGAAAACTTAAGCCTAGGTGGGCAGAGCCATTCTCTATTGTGAAAAGTTTACCCCTATGGAGTTGTTAATATTGAAGATCTAAAAACTGGAAAGTTATTTAAAGTAAATGGACATAGACTAAAACCATATTTTGATGGTTAAAGACCAAATTTTAAAGAAATTGTAATGTTGGGTCACCCAGAGTAAAGATTGGGTATGTCGGGCTAACGACATTAAACTAAGTGCTTTGTGGGAGGCAACCCATAGTTATCTTTATTTATGAGTGCGAATTTGTTTTTATAAGTAATATTTTATATATCTATATTTAAGCTCTCTTTATGAATTTTATGTACTTGGGAGACTTATATATCAAGAAAATACCTTAAAACATCTTTAATTACTGAATTATAAGCAAAACGATGCAGAAATCTGAACTGGCGCCAGAAGTGTCACGGCTACTGAGACGCTTTTAAAGTCTTTAAAGGTGGTTTTAGGCAATTTTGGATGGATTTTCTTCTTTGTAACTCCCAAAAATTGTATTTTGGAGTTATCAAAGTCATTAAAGCGAAAGAGAACTCACCATTTTTTAATCTCATGGCTTCCAACTCTATAGAAACTTCAAGATATGCAATTTTTAATGGAAAAAAGTTCATCAATTGTGATGCACATAAATTATATGATAGGGTTCTTATGAAGAAGAGATTCATCAAAGAAAGAGGATTTGTGAATCAAGGATTCAACACACCAAGTACTCGAGTGGAGGAGATTATTGTACAGAGACACTGGGAAGTGCTATGCTATACCACTACTGCAGTAGTCGTTCCTATGATATAGGAGTTTTATGTTAATCTTCATGGGATTAACCAGGGAAACATCTATGTTTGAGGTAGGTGGGCACCTTTTACTCCTTCAAGAATAAATGACTTTCTTATGATTGAAAGCATCTTGATTTGTTATTATGCCAATTTTGCCCCTGCAAGAGATAACATGAATGAATTTTATCGATTCCTAACTGATGAAGATGCAAATTGGAAGACAAGAGATAATGGGCATGTAAGCTTTTCTTTGTCATTATTAAGCCCTGTATCAAAGACAAGACATTTCCTTATTTAAAAAAAATTTCTTCCAACCATGAAAATCAGTAAAGTGACCAAGGAAAGCTCCATCTTAAATTATTTTATTTAAAATAGAATACCTATTGATGTTGGTGCTTTAATTGTAAAATTTGTTCTAGTTTTGATTATAAATGGATTAAGTTATGCGCTGGGACATCCATCTACCATATTCCTACTATTTAGCCAGTCACAAGTACCTTATGAAATCTGAGAAAAGGTGTTTCTCCCTTGTAAGCCCATGGACCAAGAGATTTTTTGTAACTGCATACGAAATGGGGAAAAAATAATATGAACATTCTTATGGATCAATCACCTCAAATATCATCTCCTTTTCAGCCCCGCTTTCCTTATACTTCACATTATATTCTGAAAAGTATCAAGAAGTTGGAGAAAGAGGTACAAAATATTATGATATCAATTAGAAACATTTCTGATGTGTTTGATTATTTGGATTGGAGGATGAAGGAACAATTCAAACACATCGGGTGCATAGAAATGGTACGGTGCGTATGTTTAAGAAAAATGCTTGGGTTGAAGAAGATTTGAAAGACAAATTTCCTCACCTTCCTTTTTATAACTTAGGCATACACTACCAATCCATGGGAAATATTCAAGAAGATGAAAGTGATGAAGCATTTGTGTATTATGTGTTTGTGTTAGATTTCATTTATTTTGATTGTCAAACTTTATATGTGTTTAATGTTACGTGTTTGATATTTAGTCTTCAGCGTTAGTTTGTATGGTGTGATTTTGACGTTGAACTTGATGTAATGGTTTGAAAAATGTTGGTTTGTAATTGGGTGGACTTTATATATAAATGTGAGTCTTGTGTTGTTTATGAAAATATATTGTTAGATATGGTTTAATTATGAATATTAACTTTAATTTAAGCTATTTAAAGGTTGGCGTGGTTTGGTATACAACAAATTCTAAAAGAAAAATGAAATTTAAAATTTTTTGTGTTGGCGCTAGTTTCTTGAAAATGCCTAGATCACTTTAAAATTGTTAAAATACAGTAAAACCACATTTTTACTGCTTGGGTCATCTCCTACCTCTAGACTAAGGCCAAAACTCAACTTAGGGCCTGTTATTTCTTGAATTTAAGGAGATTTGAAGGCTTAAAAGTCTTGGATTTCAACTTCCTTTGGTAAAAGCTTCACTTTAACTTAGAAATTTTTTATTTTCACTGTGGATTTTTCCTACATTATGGAAATCCAAAAATTTGATGATTTTTCAAGAAGTTTAAAGAAAACCCATGGTGAAAAGTGTCTTACCAAGTATTTCTATTTTTGGAGTTTGATTTATGATATTGTGCATTTATTTGGATTTTATGTAAATTTATGTAGAAATTACTATGGATCCAAGAGTGAAAAGGGGAAAAGACTTTGGAAGGTTTTGATGCGAGATGATTTGTTAATTTGAAGGCTCAATATAATTATAATACTCAAGTTGTTACAAAGAAACTAATTCATGGCGTGCGTTCTCAAACCCAGGAGGATCTATTGAAAGGTTAATCATTGCTCGAAATCGTAAGACTTTTTGTTACTTTACTACAATAGCAATTGTTCCTATCATTTATGAATTTTATGTTAATCTTTGGGTGACTTCAAATGAGCACGTGTATGTTAGAGGAAAGAATGTTGAATTTACTCGAGAAAGAATTAATGCACTATATCAGTTACGGAATGAATTTCATTGTGATTATTCTGCATTTTTGATTTCTGATTCGTTACTTGATGAAGTTATTGCCTACTTTATTGATGTAAGGGGAGTATGGAAAATAGAGAATAATCATAAGGTGAATTTTTCCACTTCCAAGTTAAATGTACAATCTAAAGCGTGTCATTATTTTATTTTTGCAAAATTACTTCCATCGAATCACTTTAGCGAGGTAACAAAAGAGAGAGAAGTATTAAATTTTTGCATATAACAAATGAAGGCTATTGATATTGGTGCTCTCATTCTTCATAATGATTAGAGTATTGCTAGGGGTGGAACCTCTGGTGGTTTAAGTTATCCTTCCTTGATTTTCACCTTGTGTGAACATTCAGAAGTAGAGTTTGATAAAGATGAAGAAATGTTACAGCCACTTAAACTGATTTGAAAATCCATTTTTTATAAATTTGAATCATTTGTTGGATCTATAACTTGAAGTGGAGGTAGTGATAGACCTTCTACATCAGCTGTAGGACCATCTACTTCTAGTACTTATTCATTTGAGAATAACATAGAGCAGCTAATGATTTAGCAAGAAGATATAGTGACATTGCAGAACACAATAGTTAGCTTGGAATTAAGGAATGCTCATAATGATGAATATCAACGGAAAAGATTTCAGCATGATATTGCATATCAAGAGGCTATGGTTAGATATCTTTAAGGAGACCATACTGTAGAATTTTCTACGTGCCCTAGTTTTACACCCTTTGTACAAGAAAACTTTGAAGATTTTGAAGAAGAAGAAGAGGAAGAAGAAGAGGAAGAAAAAGACGAGGAAGACAATGAATGATTAGTTTTTTGGGTATTATCTATTTTCTTTTGTTGTAGTTTGATTCCTTTTATTGTTTTTGTTATGATTTGGACATTTATGTGTATTGTCAGTGGTATTATTAAACTTGTTTATATGTATAGATATAAATTGTTGATTTTTATTTCAGTATTGTTTATTTTTTTATTTATTGTTTATGTTCTTAGTTTACCTTTTCTTAGCAAATCTTGTTGTTATATTATATTTCATTTAATGCTTTAAAGCCTGTTCTTTTTAAATTGGTACTTGAAATTTGTCAAAGCCAAGTTTCATGTTCAGAACCCTTTACAAGTTAGTCATATTTTTATGCATTTACTGTTTTATTTCCTTCTACATTTTTCTACTGAATGCTTTACTTATTAAAAATAAAATAAATCTAAGTTTGGGGGAAAGAAAAATTTATTTAAAAGAAGTGAACTAAATTTTATTTGTCATCAATTAGCTATATTTTTAAAAATTAATTTAACATGACCTTTGGTATTAGAGGCTAACTTTAGAAAACTATATTTTTGTTTTTAAATATTATAGTAAAGTAAAAATATTTCATAATAAAGGTCAATTCGAGAGTGAAGATATTTAGTATGAAAGGATAAGACTATGCTTTTTCTATTTATGGAAAAGGAAATTGTATTTTTGAAGTATTAAGAATCTTAGAATTTTATATAAGAAGAAAAGAATGAAACTTTATGAAAAATCTTCAAAGCTAATATGAATTTATAAAGTGAAGGAAAGAAGTTTTTAAATTTAAGAAGAGGATAGTGAAGTTCAAAATTATTAAAGGCTATTCAAATATAGTAATCCTCACATGAGAAAGAAAAGAAAATAAATGATTGAAAATGATCCTAAAAGAAAAAGGAAAAAAAAAAGAAAGGAAAAAGGAGAAAGGAAAAGAAAAATATGTGAGGGGAAGCTTTAGGAGATGCCTAATCAAAAAATTGGCTTCACTTGAATCAACTTGAGGAAAAAGGTTTTCTTACATTTTCTAAACTTGTATTTGAGTATTACCATCCTTAGTAATAAAGTTATCATAATTTTTTTATACATATGGACATTCTAAGTGTCTTTGAAATGACAAATTACAATTTTTCTTGAAATAAATAGAGAATCAGAAATCTTAGACTTAACTACTACGTGTTCTTATACTTTTAATTTTAACTAAAGTTATTAAAAGTTTTTCTAAGGTTATACTATTATATTGATTAAACCAAATTATAGAAAACTAAAAGTTAAAATCTCTACCAAAGTCACATTTTTATGTAGTAAAAGAGTTACTTGAGGACAAGTAACCTTTAAGTTAGGGGGATTTTTATTAAAAAAAATGTTCAATTTTATGTATACTTTTATGGTTAAATTTGGTGATATTGCACTTTAAAGAAGGTTATTTTCATGTTTTGTTACAGATATATTGATTTTAGGCATTTGGAGCAAAAAAGAGCAAAAAGGAAGAAATTTGGAGTCAAAATGCAGATTTTCAACATACCAGCGCCAAAGGCGCCATTTTATAAACAAGAGGAGCCAGAGGCACCATAATGGTGCTAGAAGAGCCAGAATCTAGAGAGGAGGGAGAAACTCCAGTAAACACTTGCCAAAGGCGCAGAGACTGATTTTGGCAAATTGTTGGCAGTTATTGATTATTTTGAGATGTTGTACAGAGCTCCAAGTAATTCAAACACCCCATGGAGTGGTTCAATGCATCTAGACACTTTGGAAAGCCTCTTGAATGAAGAGATATGTCTTTTGGATGAATGGATTTGCCTCTTAGTGTGAAGAGGTGTGTCTCTTGGGAAAAAAGAGGGAATTTTTTAAGAGGGGCTGGCGCCACACTTAGGTGGGGGTGTCGTGGGTGTGGCGTGTAGATTCTTTGGAGGAGAGTGGAGATTTAGGTTTTGGAAAGAATTTTATTCTAGAGTTGTAAGAGGAGAGAGAAGGTGAGATATTTCTTCCTCATTACATTTCTAAGAGAGAATTGAGGGTGATTGTAAAGAGAGAAAGTGCTTCAAGGGAATTTCAAGGGATTTGCTTGAGGAGGAGTGTGAGATAAGTTGTGTTCTTTCATTTCTTTATTTTGTAAACTTGTTTTTATATATATAATCCATATTTTGTCATATATTTCTCATGAATTCTAAGTAGTCTTCTTTATCCTTCTCCCTACAATGAGATATAGTTTTGTGAAGAATTGATATTGTTGTGCAAGGTTTTAGATGTCAATAAATTGTGATGATTCGAACTCTGATCTTCTTTTACTTTTTGATATGGCCAATTGAAATGCTAAATTTTTTTGAGAAACATAAGATTGGAAAGGGCTATGCTTTCAAGAATAAGGTGAGAATCGCATTTAATTTCATGGATAAGAATGTAGTCCATGTGTTTGAGTGCAAATAAATATATTTTGATGGGCATATAATTGGAGATTTTAGGATAACAGACTAAAATCTCCAATTCAATCCAGTTTCTTTGAAACTAAAGTGAGATTGTTAGCCCTCAGGGGAGGGAGAAGTTGAAGCTCTGGAGTGGGAGTCAGTATCCTCTCAAACTAACCACGGATTTAGCAATCAAACTCTGAATTAGTCAATATTTTTATGCACTCGACAGATGGTAAAGAATAAGATTGCTTCTATTTGGCACAATATAAATTTTATATATAATTTTAAATGATTTTAATTACTTCACTAACCATAAAATCATTGTAAAGGGGAAGGATATTTTCTTAAATTTGAACTCTTTGTTAATAAACTTTATTTAGCCTTTGTAAATTTAACTTTTAAGTTCAGAAAATAGCTTAGTTAACTTAGTTCTTTTAGCTACATTTCCATTTGCATACACTAAACTTACTTTCAACCTATTTTTCTTACTTAAGTTTTTATAGTTTGATTATTATTTTTTATGTTATAACCATAAGAATTTTCATCTCCCTGTGGGATTGATTCTTAGAACTCCATTAGAGCCCTTTATTACTTGAGCGATACGTATACTTGCGTAATTACTAGGTTTGATAGCTTAAAGATTTTAAAATACAAAATTATTTATACTAAAGTGATTTTTATTGTGATTGATCTACATATTTACTAATTTTGATGTCGTGTGTGTGTTGTAGTATTGAAAGATTCTTACAGTGCATACACAAAAACTCACAAGAGAGATTATATTCAAACTTTTTGAGAGCAAATTATAACCTTAATCAGGAGTTTTCTTAAGTAGTCTCAACTACTTAATATGTAACTAACTATCAATACTTATCCTTATAGGAAGATGCAAATTCTAGAATAAGTACATCAACTTGAATTCTCTTGTAGTTAGCTTTTGTAAGGTCCCCTTCACAGTTATATCTTCAAATCACGCCTAGTTGATCTCGCTTTGGACTTATTCTTTGGGATTATCAGTGAAAAATTCACATCATGAAGGATTTTCTTATACTTCTTTTGGTTTGTTTATGTTATCGCATGCTCCAATCCTCTAATTTCTCATCTCTTAATTCACCCACATGATCTGAGATGACAATTATTTGGAGAAGAGAGTAATATAAAGAAAAACAAACTGGCGACTCCTCAATGGCGATGTCAAATAAACATTGAAATTAAGACAGAAGGTGCTAAACGAGCAGCCACAAAAACATGTTGCTAAAACTTGTTGGGTGGCATGTAAGCAATTCCGCAACCCATCTATCCCTAACATATGAGGATGTCATGCTAATGCGCCCCTAGCGTATGCTATTTTTTTACATCTTTCATGTCAGTTTAAATCCTTGGTACAGTGCTAAAAACTTGACCCATCCCGAAATTACGCAGTAATTTAGTTTTCAAAAATATGGCCAATAACTTGACTTAATTTATTTTAAATAGTTAATTTGCAAAATTGAAAATGTTATAAAATATAGCAAATAGTTCACACACTATGGGTTCTACGCAAGTGCATGTATCGCTTCAATTAATATAGGACTTTCCGATTAAACCCCAAATATTGAACCCACGAGGAAGAGAGGAAAGAGGTCCTTAGTCAAATTCCAATCTACTACTATTAGTCCTTAGTTTAGAATGTCGATTAAAATGGTATTTTATCTAGCAACTACTCCTAAATGCAAATGTTAAATGTAAGGATAGTAACTATTCCTAAATGTAAATGTTAATTCTAAAGATAACACTTTCTGGAAAAATTGATTTGGAGAATTTTAAGATGTTAAGTTCTACTATTCTTATGTAGTGAATTGGATAATGTAAAGGAATGAGATACATTAAATATTATATGTGCCAAATAGGAGCAATTTTAATTATCTACCCTCAACCAAGTGTTATAGAGAATTGTTGGTTAATCTTAGGTTTAGTCTCTAAATCTATGGTTAGGCTGGGAGGATATTGGCTCTCAATCCAGAGTTCTCACTTCCCTTTTCTTGACGGCTAACTCTCGTTTTAGTTCTTAAAAACGAAGACCAAATTGGGGATTTTAGTCTGTCACCCTAGAATCATCAATTCTTCACCCAGTAAAATATATATTTCCCTATTTATTTGCACTCAACCCCCATGAATTTCACCATCCATGGAATTTGAATGTGGTTCCACTTTGTTGAGAATTACTAGCGCTCTCGGATCTTAATGCAATTACAACGAATTTTAACACTACAACGGGCCCTTATTGTAATGTAAATGAAGTACAAGTAAAAACCATTATATAAATAATTAAAACTTCTTCAAGCATGCATCCCAATATCCTAAACATGAATCCTACTCTTTACAAAAGAAAGTAAAAGGAAAAAGAATGGCATAATCTTCTCATGTCACTATTTCTAAAAGGGAAGAAAGAGTAAGAGAAACACATCACAAAGCACGAAGAAAACACAATTAAAAACTTCATTAAATCAAATCAAATCTAGTCAATTAAGTGTTTAAAAAATCATAAGATAATGAAGAACATAATACTTAGCTTTTTTGCCTCAAAAGAAAGTTGAAAATCTCTCCCACAAAGTCTTTCGCTGATCCATGCAATGCTAGAACATTCCCTTACAAATTCTCTCAAAGTCTCCTCACCAATCTCTCCAAAAAGGTAAAAATCTACATTTCTACTCGTATTCTAAGATCTCTAAACATTCTCCTCATTTTTTCCTCACACACATCACTTTTTCTAACATAAAAGCACACTTTTATAGCCTAGGGATGAATTTCCCAAGGGATGCCTCAAGCAACCTTCCAAAAAGCGTCCAAATACAATGAATCTTTTAGAAATTCACCCAGCATTGCGTCCAAACCGTCTTAGGTGCTTTCGGCACCATTTTGGGTGTCGTCAATGCCATTTTCATGTTTCTTTCTACACTCTAGTGCTGCCAGCACCGGTTCTGGCCCCATTAGTGCCCACCCTGCGCAACTCCACCATTTTGCTTCATTTGGCTCCGTTTCACCCCGTTTCAGTGCATTACGTTCCTAACAGATAAACCAACAAAATAAGCATAAAAAACCTTCTTTTAAAGTGTAATTTCATTCAAAAATTTGTGAGAAGTGTAAAAGAGATTAAGAATAGAAAGACATATCGAAATGTATCAAGACAGTATTTTCTTTCTTGCTTATTTTTGCTCTAAATTGCACCGTTTTTGTTTTTTTCTCCGAAACTCCATTTCTTATCCCTGAAACCAAAAATATACAAAATACATTCCTTTAAAGTGCAATATCATTGTAAATCACCAAATATAGGCATTAAAAGCCTATGAAAAATTAAATATTTTTAGGCGTATCAAAATTCCACAAACTTAACTGTTACTTGTCCTCAAGTAACACATTTACTACATAAAAGTTATGACTAATGATAGAGATTTTAACTTCTAGATTTCTATAATTTGGACAACCAAATATAATAGCACAACTTAAGAAAAATTTTTAACAACTTAAGTCAAAACTAAAAGTGTAAGACATCTAGTAGTCAACTCTAAGATTTCTAATTCTCTATTCATTTCAAGAAGAGTTGTAATTTATCATATTAAAGTCACTTAGAATATCCATATGAAAAGGAACTTCATGACAACTTTATTTGTAAGGATACTAATACTCAAATAGAAGTTTAAAAAAAGTGTAATAATGCCTTCTTCCTTAAGTTAATTCAAGTGAAACCAATTTTAAATTAGGCATCTCCTCAAGCTTCTCCTCACATAGTTTTCTTTTATTTTTCTTTATCTTTTTCTTTTTTTTTATCTTTTAGGGTCATTTTTAATCCTTTCTTCCTTTTTCTTTTTTTTTCATGTGAGGATTACTATATCTGGATAGCCTTTAATAATTTTGAACTTCACTATCCTCTTCTTAAAGTCAAAAGCCTTTTCACATTCCTTCACTTTATAAATTCATATTAGCTTTGAAGTTTTTTCATAAAGCCTCATTCTTTTCTTCTTACATGAAATTCTAAGATTATTAATACTTTAAAAATACAATTTCCTTTACTTTAAATAGGAAAAGCATAGTCTTATTCTTTCGTACCAAATATCTTAACTCTAGAATCAACTTTCATTATTGAAAACTTTTACTTAAGTCTACTATATAATTAGAAACACAAATATAGTTATCAAAAGTTAGCCTCTTTTGTCAAAGATCATGTTAAATTAAATTTTTTAAAACATATCTAATTGAGGACAAATAAAATTTAGTTTCATTCTCTTAAAGAAAATTTTCTTCCCCTCAAACTTAGATTTAAAATATTTTGCAACCAATTTTGTAAAATGTAGTAGGAAGAAAAGTAAAAGTTAGATCTACTAACTACTACAACATCCTATCAAATTCATATACATTCATAATCAGGATAGAATGACTGCAAGAGAAAGTAAATCTAGCCTAAAACATGCTTGCAATAATATTAAATTAAAAGGAAGTATACTCACTTTAAATTTTCATTTTTCTTCCTACCCCCAAACTTGATTTTTAACATGTATGGCATTTAGTGTAGAAAATATAAGTAGGAAGAAAAACAATTTAGAAATTTTATCTACCACAATTTTCTATCAAAAACATCTACAATTATTTATCATGAAAGAAAACACGTAGTAGAAAGTAAACCCAAACTAAACAAGTCAGAATGAAATTAACTAAACAAAAGTCTAACTAGCATAACATGTATCAGCATTGGAATATAAAAATGTTCTTCAAGACTTATAAAATTGTAACACAAACACAAACAAACAAACAAGATAAATGAGGTCCTTTCTTCCTCCATCTCATCGTATCTCACTAACTTACTTCCAATTTTTAACAGAATCACTACACACATAAATAAGGTACGTTTTAAATGATTTTATAGATTATAATCCAAAAGATAAGATTATTCCTGATATATTAGCTCCCGGGCACCAATTTCAGGGCACCAATTTCAGGCATCACCTCATCTTTTTAATTAAGAACCTTTAGCAATTATAAGGATAGTGTAAGTTCATTCACATGTTATTCATTAAATAGGTTCATGACTCATACCAAATGAAAACAGAGTTAGAAAAAAGGAAGTAACAAAATTGAGATGTAACTGTCACTGTTCGAATTCAAGATGTCTCTTATAAAACTCAAGTCCGGGTGAGACCTGAGTCATAGTGGACTCGATAATCCAACTACTATAAGAGATTAACCAAGTCTAGACATAATAAGAAGTTAAGGAATCATCTCCCTCATGACAATGAAAAGGATCAAATCAAAGCACTAACCATCTAAACATCCACCAATCATCAATCAAAATGATCAATCCACACTAAAGAAAGCACAATACAACACTAACAATCATGACTCTTAAGCATACTAAATCAAACCACACAGATAACTATGGGTTGCCTCTCAATAAAACATTTGGTTTAACGTCGCTAGCCCAACAAATGATTCCACCTAGATCAAAATTCCAATTAAGTAATTATTGATCAATCGCCCAATCTTTTCCATATTCAGGGATTCCTACAAAGTCCTCGAATTTAAATTTTTCTCTCATCTCTTCATTTTCAGATTGATTCATAGCATTAGTCCTCATATTTCCTTCTAGATCCAATATTCTTCTATTAATTTTTTTAATTTTCATACTAATATCATTCTTAAAATTTTATAAGAAATGGATCTTTATAAGATACTTCATGATCTCCCAAATTTTAGATCAGATTACCTCTAGATAATTCAGATTCTGGATCAAATTCTTCTAGGTTACTCTTGTCTTTCAATTCTTTTCCTTGGTACTGAGTAAATGGTAGAGGTGGTCTTTCTATATTTATCTTAGTTGAGGAAATAGATTTTTCTAATTTCGTAGGAATTTTTTTTATTGGTCTTTCAATCTTGTTATTCGCATTTCTCAACTCAAAGTTCTTTTGAAATATACCCTTAAATTCTCTTCTAAATATCAGCTCAATAATTTCAAATTGATCATCATTCATCTCCTTAAGATTTATCTCAGGGTCACTAGGTAGAATCTATGGGGGGGTAACTGTTAATTGCATTAATAATCTGCCTCAGCATCAAAATCTCATTCATTTTGTTTGTATACCATGGAATATGCCATTCAGTGATTTTGAATAACACTTTCAGAAGAGATATTTTACTAATTTCATCATTCAGTTCAGGTTAGTGATTTTGAATAACACTTTCATAGGAGATCTTTTACTACTTCCATCATTCAATTCATGTTTATATTGTGATTGAGTCGAGTATAAAGATATAATGACTAATGGCGTAGATGAATTCTCTAAATAGGTAGGCTTTACTTGTACGGGGTATATTCATTTTAAGTTCATGAGATTTTTCAACATATGGAATTAAAAGTTTACTATTTTTGGTAACGTCCATCATTTTGTACCTCTCCTAAACATACATACAATCTTCTTTAAACAACATTTTAGACTCATCATGAAAGTCCAATTTCAATCTCATTTGTTAACTTATTCTCAAAACTTATTTGGAAATGGTCTTCACTTAGATAATTAATTGCATCCATCCAAAAACAATCAACTTTTCTCTCAGCTGAATATTTCATAGTCTTTAACACATCAAAAGTAACTTCCTGGTCATTAATATTCATAATCAACTTTCCTTTTTGCACATCTATCATAGCTTGTTTAGTAACAATAAAAGTTCTCCCTAAAATAATGGGATTTTCTTTATCTTCCTCCATACTTAATACAATAAAGCCTATAGGAAAGATAAATTTATCCACTTTAACAAGCACATCTTCTATAACCCCTTTTTGATAAATGATAGATCGATCAATTAGCTAAAGGGTTACAGTAGTGGGAGAAATATCAGCTAAACCTAACCTTCTAAATATTGATAGAGGCATCACATTAATGCTCGATTCTAAATGGCATAAAGCTTTTCCACATAATCTTTCTCCAATTGCATAAGGAATTGTAAGGCTATAAGGATCTTTAGGTTTTTGAGGAAGCTCTTTCTGAAGTATAGCGCTTCACTCCTCACTTAGTGCGACTATCTTGTAATCCCCAAATTTTATTTTCTTACTTAATATCTCTTTCATAAACTTTGCATAACTTGGCATCTGTTCCAAAGCTTCAGCGAAAGGAATATTTATTGTTAACTTCTTAAGTACTTTCATGAACTTTGAAAATTGTTTATCAAATTCTAGATGTCTAATTCCTTGAGTAAATGGAGGTGGTGGTCTTTCTAAATTGATTTTAGTTAGACATATTAATTTTTTCAGACCCTTAGAAACATGTTCTTCAATTCTTCTAGTTTCCTTTGTTTCTCTCACAATTTCTTTTTCATTTCTAACAACATCCTCTATCTCTATTTCACTTCTTAATTGGATAGCTTCTACCTGTTTATTATTGTTATCTTTAGGGTTGATCCCAGTGTTGCTATGAAGTGTTCCTTGGGGTACTGCAAAGTTAATTAGCAATTTGTCCCAGTTGATTCTCTGTTTCTAATGGCATCATTTTGACTTTGCAAATGGTTTCCCATTTGCAATACCACATCTTTTATAGACATCTTCTTATCCTCAAATTGTCTATCATTGTTAGAGTCTAGTGAATATGAAGGTCTATAATTTTTGTTCCCCTGATTATTCCAACTTCCATTAGGATTTGCATGATTATTTTCTCATTGTTGGTTTCCACCCCAAGTAGTGTGATTCCAGTTAAAATTAGGATGGTTCTTCCAACCTGGGTTGTAAAAGTTAGAATACGAGTTGTTTATGGTATTTAAAGTTTTATATGATGAGTTAGAATCAATCATATGCCCTAATGAACTTTCCTCACTTACTGGAGTAAATTGTGGCTGGTTCATTCTAATTTGGTCCAACTTCCTTGATATTACAACAACCTGGGATGCAAGAATTCCAATCGCATCTGTATCATGAAAGCTGGTTACATTTTTAAGATTTACCCTTGTAGAGGGCCATTAAAATTCATTTGTTGCCATTTCTTTAATTAACGCATATGCTTTATTAAATGGTTTTGACATTAATGATCCACAAGCGATAGCGTCAATTGTAAACATAAGGGATTCTACTAACCCATTGTAAAAATTTTGAATGATTAACCAATCGGGCAAAGTATGGTGTGGACAGTTTCATAGGAGTTCATTAAATATTTCCTAAGCTTTGTATATTGATTCCCCTTGATACTGACAAAATGAGATAATATTGTTTCTAAGTTTAGTAGTCCTTGAAGGTGGAAAATACTTAGCTAGGAATTTCTGAGTTAACTCCTCCCAATTTATAATTGATATAGGTGCTAATGAGTATAACCACATTTTAGCCTTATCCCTTAGTGAGAAAGGAAAAGCCTTAGTCTCATTTGACATGCTATTATAACAAAATCTAGCCCAAAGTACTAGAAAACTTGATAAGTGTAAATAGGGATCCTTAGAAGGAGTTCCCTCAAACTGATTGTTCTGCACCAGTTAGATAATTTTAGGATTTAGTTTAAATGAGTTAGCTTCTACGATAGGGGTTTGTATACTTGAGTGAATTTTAATTATCATAGGATATACATAATCTTTCAATGATTTATGATGATTTTTCAAGTTATTACTTTGAATGTTTTCCATTTCCATTTCTAGTTTTTCAAGTCCTTTCTATTTTTTGATGTTTTGTCCTTTTTCTAACTCGATATCATAAGACACAAGTCCTACAGATCCTTTACTTTGCATACACAACACAACAAACAATGCATTAACAATTAAACAAATAAAATAAAAAATATATTCAACACAACAAAATATTTTCACAAACACCTTGTTTTTGACACAAAAAGTTTTTTCACAACACCTTTTCATACAAAAAACACATTACACGCAAAAATAGTTTTTACGACACTACAGTTTTCCAAGTCTAAGCCTACTTCAAATAAAATTCTCCTAAAGTTCTTACTGAAGCTTCCCCGGCAACGACGCCAAAAACTTGATGCGCCCCTAGCGTGTGCTGTTTTTTGTGTGTTTTATATCAGTTTAAATCCCTGGTATAGTGCTAAAAACTTGACCCATCCCAAAATTACGCAATAATTTAGTTTTCAAAAATACAACCAATAACTTGACCCAATTTATATTAAGTAGTTAATGTGCAAAATTGAAATGTTATAAAATATAGCAAATAGTTCACACATTATGGGTTCTACGTAAGTGCACGTATCGCTTCAAGTATTATAGAACTTTTTGATTAAGCCCCAAATATTAATCCCATAAGGAAGTGAGGAAACTGGTATTTAGTCAAATTCCATTCTATTACTATTAGTCCTTTGTTTGGAATATCGATTACAATGGTGTTTCATCTAACAACTACTCCTAAATGCGAATGTTAAATGTAAGGATAATAACTATTCCTAAATGTAAATATTAATTCTAAAAATAACCCTTTCTAGATTAATTGATTTGGAGAATTTTAAGATGTTAAAAAATACTATTCTTATGTAGTGAATTGGATAATGTAAAGGAATGAGATAAATTAAATATTGTATGTGCCAAATAGGAGCAATTTTAATTCTCTACCCTCAGTCAAGTGTTATAGAGAATTGTTGACTAATCTTAGGTTTAGTCTCTAAATCCATGGTTAGGCTGGGAGGATACTGGCTCTCACTCAAGAGCTCCCACTTCCCTTCCCCTGAAGGCTAACTCTCACTTTATTTCTTAAACACTAAGACCAAATTGGGGATTTTAGTCTGTCACCCTAGAATCTCCAATTCTTCATCCAGTAATATTATTTCCTTGTTTATTTGCACTCAACCCCCATGAACTTCACCATCCATGGAATTTGAATGTGGTTCCACTTAGTTGAGAATTACACTGCCCTCCTGGGTCTTAATGCAATTACAATGAATTTTAACACCACAACGGACCCTTATTGTAATGTAAATGAAGTACAAGTAAAAACCATCACATTTATAATTAAAATTTCTTCAAGAATGCATCCCAATATCCTAAGCATGATCCTACTCATTGCAAAAGAAAAGTAAAAGGAAAATAATTGCATAATTTTCTCATGCTACTATTTCCAAAAGAGAAGAAAGAGTAAGAGAAACACATCACAAAGCACGAAGAAACCACAATAAAAAACTTAATCAAGTCAAAGCAAATCCACTAGATAAGTGTTTATAAAATAATAAAATAATGAAGAACACAATACTTAGCTTTTTCTGTTTGAATGAAAGTTTAAAATTTCTCCCACAAAGTCTTTCGCTGATCTATTCAATGCTAGGACATTCCCTCACAGATTCTCTCAAAATCCCCTCTTCAATCTCTCTAAAAAGGTAAAAATCTATATTATTACTGTAATTCTAAGATCTCTAAACATTCTGCTCATTTTTTCCTCACACAAACCACTTTTTTTGACATAAAAGCACTCTTTTATAGCGTAAGGACGAATTTCCCAAGAGATGCCTCAAGCAACCTTCCAAAAAGCGTCCAAATACTTTGAATCTTCTAGAAATTCGGCCAGTATCACGTCCAACCCGTCTCGGGCGCTGTCGGTGCCGTTTTTGGCTCTGTCGGTGTCATTTTCACGTTGCTTTCTACACTTTGAAGCTGTCAACACCGATTCTGGCACCGTCGGTGGCCACCCTGCGCAGCTCCACCATTTTGCTTTGTTTGGCTTCGTTTTGCCCCGTTTCAGTTGCGTTACGTTCTTAACAAATAGATCTACAAAATAAGCATAAAAATAACCTTCCTTTAAAGTGCAATTTTATTCAAAAATATGTGAGAAATGTAAAAGAGATTAAGTATAGAAAGACATATCAAAATGTGTAAGGATAGAATTTTCTTTCTTGCTCTTTTTTTGCTCCAAATTGCATCATTTTCGCTTCTTATTCTCCAAAACTTCATTTCTTATCGCTGAAACCAAAAATATACAAAATATCTTTCTTTAAAGTGCAATATCATTGAAAATCACCAAATATGGGCATTAAAAGCATATGAAAAATTGAACCTTTTTAGGCATATCCCATGCGAGGGGAGCAATCTATGTATGAGTTATAAAATTTGTACATCAACCATAGTGCAGCTACAACTCTCCTTCTGCACCTTTCTCTGGTAGCATCCATGTAGATCAGTATTGTACTGGATAACACATAAGCATCAATGAATTAGCTACAATCATATAATGTTACATAGCACACAATAAACAAAAAAGCATCACTAAATAAGTCATGTCCCAGGCAGTTGAAATATTCATAACAAAATGAAAAATGACACAAAAACATAAAAATCCCAGGAGATAGTAAATAAAAAATTCTCTCAAATATTTATGTGATCATAAAAACAATGTAGGTACACCACCATACAGTTATCAGGCATCTTGATGAAAAAATGTCGTAGGTACGCCACCCTACGAATCTTCAAGCAACTCTATCGCAAACAAGTACAACGACAAATCCTAAGAAATTTCCCTAGTTGCATTCAAAATTTGCATGACCTGGTCGACAGAAGTTGTAACATATGTGTGGGGTTCTACACTACATGAAGCCACCATTTGTGATATCTAGGTCCTAAGGAAAGCAACTCAAACTTTCCTTTTATTCTCAACCCATGGACACTTAGAACGACAGGTGGATTCAAGTTCATGGAGGCCGATTTGGGGACTTTGGTGGTAACACCCGGTTGGTTTGCTGTCAAGTCTTAGGGGGTGCCACCAAACCCTTTCTCATTGAGGACACAGGCATTCTTACCCGTAATGATGATACCCTGATGCGCCCCTAGTGTTATTTTTCTTTGTGTTTTATGTCAATTTAAATCCCCAGTAACATTGTCAAAAACATGACCCGTCCTAAAATTACGTAGTAATTCAGCTTTAAAAAATATGACCAAAATCTTGACCCAACTTATATTAAGTATTTAATGTGTAAAATAGAAATTTTATATAAAATATATAAAATAGTTCATACACTAGGAGTTCTACGCAAGTGCATGTATTCCTTCAAGTAATATAGGGCTTTCTTTAAAAACCTCAATATTAATCCCACAAAGAAGCGTAGTAAGAAATCCCTTACGCTAATTCTAGTATATGATTATGAAGTCTTAATTTGGAAGATGGAAATTCTTATGATAATAACATAAATCTTAATATTCAAACTATAAAAAAATTAAAGTAAGAAAGACGAGTTAAAATGAGTTTAATGAATGCTAACAAAAATGTAAATAAAAGAACTAAGTTTACTAAACTAATTTCTTAACTTCAAAGTTAAATTTACTAAGGCTAAACAAAATTTTGTGACTTAGAGTTTAAATTTAAGAAAGCATCCTTCCCCTTTACAAAGAGTTTATGGATTGCGAAGAAATTAAAATCATTTAAAAATATATAAAATTTCTTTGTGCCAAATAGAAGCAATCATATTCTTTACCCACTTCCGAGTGCATAAAGAACATTGATTAATGCAGAGTTTGGTCCCTAATTTTGTGGTTAGGCTGGGAGAATACTGGCTACCATTCCATAGCTCCCACTACTCTTTCACCTGAGGGCAAACAATCTCGCAACAATTTCCAATCAACTGAACCCAATTGGGGATTTTAGTATGTCACCTTAAAATCTCCAATTCTACATTCAATAAAGTATATTTCTTTAATTATTTACACTCAATTCCATGGATGACATACTCTCCCATGAAATCAAATGTGATTCTCACCATGTTGTAGAAATCATAGCCCTATTGGAACATATGTTTCTCAACACATTTTTACATTTCAATTGACCATATCAAAAAGCAAATTAAGATCGGAGCTCAAGTCATCACAAATTATTAAGATTTAAAATCATATGAAACAAAATTATTTCTTCACAAAACCAAATCTCATTTTAGGGAGAAGGACAAAGAAGACTACTCAGAATTCATGAGAAGGATACGACAAAACATAGATTTCATTAATAAAAACAAGTTTACAAAACAAAGAAAGAAAAGAACACAACATACCTCACAATCCTTTCCAAGCAAATCCCTAGAAGTTCTCTTCAAGTCTTTCTCTCTTTACAAACACTCTCAATTCTCTCTTGAAGTGTAATGAAGAAGAAATCTCTCACCTTCTCTCTCATCTTATAATCCTTGAAGAAAATTTACAAGCCCTTGCCTTTCTCTTTCATGCCACACACACACACACACCACCACCACTCACGCCCAAAAAACTCCTCTTCAAGCCCTAGACTTCCCTCTCCTTTATAAAAGGCTTCCTCCCTTTAAAAAGAATTCAAAATTCCCTCTAAAATTTTATCTAAAAGCCAACTCTTTTGAATTCAAAAGACGTGTCCATTGATCCAAGAGACATATCCCTTCATAAAAGAACCTCCAAAGTGTCAAGATGCATTAAATCATTCCACGGAGTGTTTAGAACAAGCGTCCCTTTGAAAATGCGCTCAAAATTCATCTCGAACCACCTCAATCCGCCAAAAGTTGCATTTCACTCCTATCAGATATACCAACAAAATAAGCATGAAAAAAAATATTTCTTTAAAGTGTAATTTCATTCAAAAACATGTAAGAATTGTAAAGTAGATTAATCATAGAGAGACATATCAAAATGTGCAAAGTCAGAATTTTCTTTCTTGCTCATTTTTACTCCAAATTACACCCTTTTCTCCAAAAGTTCATTTCTTGTACCTGAAACCAAAAATATGCAAAAAACCTTTCTTTAAAGTGTAATATCATTAAAATTTATTAAAATTGAACATAAAATATATATGAAAAAGTAAGTAATTTTTAGGCGTGTCAACTCCCCCAAACTTAAACGTTAATTGTCCTCAAGTAACCCTTTGTCTTAGGATAGAGATTAACTTATAAACTGGTATACTTTAGTTTCATAAATAAAATAGTAAAATTTAAGAAAAACTTTTAATTACTTAGAATCAAATTCTAAATCTAAGAGTACTTAGTAATCAAATCTAAGATTTCAAATCTCTATTCATTTCAAAAAGAACTGCAATTTGTTATATCAAGGATACTTAGAATATCCATATGAAAAATAATTTCATGAAAAATTTACTATTAAGTGTGCTAATACTGAAATAAAAGTTTTGAAAATTTAATAAATCCATTTCCTCAAGTTGATTCAAGTGAAGCCATTTTTTGATTATGCATCCCCTCAAGCTTCTCGTCAAATTCTTTTTTTCTTCTTTTTCTTTTTTTCTTTTCTTCCTTTTTTTCTTTTAGGATCTTTTCAATCCTTTCTTTTCTTTTTGTTTTTCAAGCAAGGATTATAATATCTGGAAAACTTTTAATAATTTTTAACTTCACTATCCTCTTCTTAAAGTCAAAACTCCTTACCTTGCTTCACTTTATAAATTTCTATTAGTTTTGATGATTTTTCATAAAGTCTCGTTCTTTTCTTCTTACATGAAACTCTAAGATTCTTAATACTTCAAAAATATAATTTCCTTTACTTTAAGTAGAAAACATAGTCTTATATTTTCATACCATATATCTTTAACTTTAAAATTGTCCTTCGTTATTAAAAAATTTTACCTAAATTTATCATAATATTCATAAACATAAATGTAGTCATTTAAAGTTAAACTCTAATATCCAAGGTCATGTTAAATTAATTTTAAAATATAGTTAATTGAGGACAAATAAAATTCAATTTACTTATTTTTAAAAGAAATTTTTCTTTCCCCCAAACTTGGATTTTTAAATATTTTACATTTAATTCCATAAAATGTAGTAGGAAGAAAAAGTAAAATTTGAATCTACTAACTACTACAATATCCTATCAAATTCATATATTTGCATAATCAAGATAGAATTACTATAGGAGAAAGTAAATCTAGCCTAAAACATGCTTGCAATAATATTAAACTAAAAGGAAGTATACTAAATTTAAAATTTATTTTTCTTCTTACCACCAAGATGGATTTTAAACATGTATAACTTTCAATACAGAAAATATAAGCAGGAAAAAAACATTTCATAAATTCTATCTATCACAAAAATTTACAAGTATTCATCAGGACAAAAAATATGCAATAGAAAGTAATTGTAAACTAAAACATGCTTGATAAAATGGAAAGAAAGGTCTAACAGGAAGAACAAGTATCGGCTTAAGAATATATATATATATATATATATATATATATATATATATATATATA
>JXCR01133769.1:128630-162711 GCA_002079205.1 Phalaenopsis hybrid cultivar
ATATATATATATATATATATATATATTTATGTGTTCTCCAAATCTTTATGTTATTGTAACACAAACACAAACACACATGATAAATGAGGTCAATTCTTCCTCTAACTCATTGCATCTCACTAACTTACTTCCAATTTCTAACAGAATCACTACATAGATATATTGAGTACCTATAAATAATTTTATAAATTCTAATCCCAAGGATAAGATTATCAATGATATATTAGCTCTCGAGCACCAACCCCAGGCATCACCATATCACAACAATTAAGCACCTCTCGAAGTTATAAGGATGTGTAAAATCATCAACATGTTTCTCATCAAATAGGTTATCTACTCCTATCAAATAAAAACAAAGTGAGAGAAAAGAAGTAGCAAAATTAAGATGGAACTATCACTGTTAAAATTCATATTGCTTCTTGTAAAACTCAATTCCGTGTGAGACCCAAGCTGTAGTGGACTCGTCAATCCAACTACTATAAGAGAACATACAAGTTTAACCATAATAAGAAGTTAAGGAATCACATCCCTCATGACACATAAAAATCAAATCAAACCACTAACATTACAAACATCTACCAATCATCAATCAAACTGATCGATCCACACTAAAGCAAACACAATACAAAACTAACAATCATAATTCTCAAGCACACTAAATCCAACTGTACTAATAACTATGGGTTACCTCCCATAAAGTGCTTTGTTTAACGTCATCATCCCGATAAATGATTCCATCTGGATCAAAATTCCGTTTAAGTAATCCTTGATCAATCACCCAAGCTTTTCCAGATTTAGGAATTCCTAGATATTCCTCAAATTAAAATTTTTCTTTTATCTCTTCCTTTTCAGATTTATTCATATCCATGTTCCTCATATTTCTTTCTAAATTTAATATTTTTATAGTGATTTTCTCAATTTTCATATCAATGTCATCTTTAAAATTTATAAGAAATGGATCTTTATACGATACTTCATGCTCTCCCAAATTTTGAATCTGATTCTCTCTAGATAATTCAAATACTAGATTGAATTCTTCTAGATTACCCTTTTGTTCATGGTTGTCTTTCAATTCTTCCCTTTGGTACTGAGTAAATTGTAGAGATGGTCTTTCTATATTTATCTTAGTTGAGGAAATAGGTTTTTCTAATTCTTTAGTAATTTTTTTCCATTGGTCTTTCAATCTGCTTATCCTCATTTCTCAACTAAAAGTTCTTTTGAAACATATCCTTGACTTCTCTTCTAAATATTCATTCAATAATTTTAAATTACTCATCATTCATCTCCTTAGAGTTTATCTTAGGTTCATAGGGTAAAATCTGTGGGTGGGTAACTGTTAATTGCATTAATAATCTGCCCCAGTTAGTTTTCTATATTCCTTATTGCGACCTGTTAATTTTCCAGCTCACTCTTCATTTGAGTCACAACCTCTTCTAACATTAATTCCTTATCCTCATCCTGTGAGTTGGAGTTAAATTGAGGAGGATTATTAATTGAGTTAATAATCTGCTCCAGTTAGTTTTCCATATTCCTTATTGCAGTCCCTTGACACTCCAGCTCATTCACCATTTGAATAACGTCCCCTTTTAATAAATCTTACTCCTCATTTTGGGGGTTGAAGCCAAAATTACGAGGAAAAGAAAGTTCACCATTATAATAGCCATGATTATTCCAACTACATGTCCGATTATATTTATTATCTTCCCAAAATTTGTCTTCTCCTCTAAAATTATTACTCCTATTGAAATTCATATGATTTTCCCAACATGGATTATAATAATTGGAATAAGGATTGTATATCTCAGAGCTAGTTTCAAAACAATTAGGCTCAATCAATTGTCTAAATAAATTTTCCTTAATAATTGGGGTTCCTTCAAGAATATCTTTCTATGTATTGATCCAACTTCCTCTCAATATCTGCTACATGAGAAATTAAAATTGTAAGCATGTCATCTTGAAAATTTGTCACTCTCTTGGGGTTTACTCTTTCAAAGCTACTAACATTATAATCAAAATATGAATATTCATTATATCATTGATCCACCATTTTTACATTAAATTCATGAACTCTTTTCAAATCTCTCCCAATAGTTCTCTCCAAATCTAACTCACAAAATAGAAGGTCTTCAGCTTGATAAACATAAAATATATAGTATTTTTAGACACAGTTTTATACTTATTTTTGAGATATTGCGCTTTGATGGAAGGTATTTATGTGTTTTTGTTTCAGGTACAAGTAAAAAGGTGAAAAATGCTAAAATGAGTGAAAAGGATCTAAATTGGAGCAAAAATGCAAAAATGGTGCAAAAGTAGTTTGGCGCCTAAGCGCCAGAACCGGCGCTTATAAGCTAGTGAAACAGAGAAGGCCGCGTCTAAGTGCAGGAGGCCCCGCGCTTAAGTGGCAGTGATAGTTACTTGACAGGCTAATTCATTTTTACGAATTTTAAAGGGACATTTGAGGCACATATTGGCTAAAATGGGTGGTTATAACCACCAAGGATGAAAATATAATTAAAAGACTTAAGAAAGGAGACATCCCTTGGTAAATACATTGAATCAGGACACATTTGGAAGAGATACCAAGGCACATCTTAGAAAATTATAAAAGAAGGAAGTTGAAACTTTTATATGGGTCTTGAAATGTCTTGAAAAGTTTTTTGAAGAAGTTCATGGAGAAGCTTTTAGAGAAAATTTCAGACACCACAAATTTATTTTTCTTTTTGTTTTTAGTTTTATTTTGAGAGTTGAGTGCTACAAGAGAGAAGAGATTCAAAGGAACTTCAAGAGTATGGTGGAGGATTTAAGATAAGTTTTTATCTTTGTTTTAAACTATTTTTGGTTTAAATCAAGACTTCTTGTTAGTTTGACAATGATTTCTACTTTTAAACTAAAGTGTGGTTTTATTTTCTCCATGAATTCTGAGTAGTTTTCTTTATCTTATTCCTTATAATGATAAGTAATTAAAGTGTTGGATGGAAGTTGTTGAGAGTATTAATCTTTAATGTTGGAAGAATTTATGATGATTTAATTCCATGCACTTCATTTTCTTCTTGATTTGGCCTATCTAGATGTCAAAATGTGTTGTGAGAACATGTAAGAACCGGGCTAGTATTGTCTCAGTTAACAATTGGAAAGAATCACATAAGATTGTATGAAAGAGAATGTAGTTCATATGATTGAGTGCAAATAAATAGGAAAATAATCTTTGAAGTGTGTAGAGCTAGAGTACTTTAAAGTGACAGGCTAAAACCCCCAACTTGGTGTATTATTTTAGGTTTTGATACGAGATGTTAGCCCCCAGGTGGAGGGAACTGAGGAAACTCTAGAGTGAGAGCTATTATCTTCCCTACCTAATCGGTCTTCAGAATTATTCAAACTTTAAGTTAGTCAATGTTCTTTATAGCATCTCTTGTAAGGGTAAAGAATAATATTGCTCCTATTTGGCACAACACAATTTGAACTTCCACAACAGAATTCCTATACTTATTACTGATTCTTGATAAGGAGAAAGATATTTCTTATTCGGTGTTTTTCTTTTACATAAACTCAAGTTATCTTTAATAAGTTTTTATTTCATTTTCAAACATTAACAATACCAAAAAGAGTCTAAATTTTATTCCTGTGATAAAAACTATAGTTTAAGTATTTGTTTTTTTAAAGTAGAATGTTTGTTACTTAAACTATCGCATAGTGTGAACAATCCCCGTGGGTTCGATATTCTGGGCTTAATAAAAAAGTCCTATATTACTTGATAATGATATGTATGCTTGCGTAGTATCCCAATATATATTAAGTTAAAAAGTTAAATTCTTATTTTCTCCAGGATCAAGTTTTTGGTACTTTTGCAAAGTGAGGAAAGATAAGTGAAAAGAAAATATAATCAAATACATTGTTATACTGTTGCATATAAACAGTCGGGATCACAACTCCTGAACAAATGAAGAATGGAATTAAATTCTACGCTTAGATTTGCTTGTTAAGAGTTGTTTTATGTATTAGTGTTAAGTCTTGTTTTTAGTTTTTATGTGATTATGTGCTTTATTGTGTAAGTTTGTATTTAGAAAAAAAAATTCTTATGCGAGACTCTTTGGAATGAGAATGTTGTGTTGAATGTTGTTTTTAATAGTTCATGAATGAATATAAGTGTTTGTTTGTGAAAATTTTGTATTATTTTAGCCTCAAATTGAATTAGTTATATTGGAAAATTTTGAGAGAGAGGAGAGTTATAGGAGAGGAAAATAGTCATTTAAGTGTGATAAGACCATTTAGGGGTGGTTTACTTAGGTTAATAGTGCATTTTACTTACTTTCAAAAATATCAAAAATTGTGCACTAGCGCCTAATAGCCGCAACCCCTCGCTTAAGTGTGAGGCAACCCGAGAGGCAGATGCCTAAGCGTTACATATCCGCACTTAAGCGCTGGTTCATGAAAGTTCGTTTGTGAACGGTTAAAAGTGAAAAATTTAACCTGAAAAATGCCATTTTTGCTCCTGTCATTGTCTTCTTCCTTTTGAGTTCACATGTTCGAGTTTAGGGTAAACCTTATTTTGGAGATTTCTTGGTGGATTCAAGCCAATTTTGCTAGATTTGGATTTCTAGAAGTAAGATTTTGGATTTTCACCATGTATTTTGAGCACATTATGGAGGTACCTAGAAAATTACTATTCATGGTGAAAAACTTGAGAAAATCTATATAAATTATATAGAAAGTATATTTTAAGCTTATAGCAGTGAAGTTTAGTAGATTAGACTTGATCATTAAAATTATTGTGGAATTTTGTAAAATTTGTAGAATGGCCCCGAGAATGAAGAGGAGTAAGGGAAAGACCCACTTTGATTCAAGCAAGTTTGTTAGTTTAAAAGCTCTTGACAAATATAGTGACTCTCTACTGTCTTGAAAATTGATTCCTGAGAGGTGTTTTAAAAATCTAGGTGGATCCATGGAGGATTTGATCATTCACCGATAATGGGAACGATTCTATTATTTTTCTATTGTGGTTGTGATTTCTATAGTGTGGGAGTTCTATGCAAACCTCTCTGAGGGAGAAGAGGATTGAGTCATGGTCAGAGGCAAATTGGTACATTTTTCATCGGAGGTAATCAATATGTTCTACCATTTACAGCCTGACAATCTGTGTTTTTATTCGAACTATAGTTCTACTAAGATGAAACTGGATGAGATTATATATTTTTTGACTGTTGGAAGGGGACTCTAAAAAATTACAAATGAGAGGAGAGGTAACTTTTCTATTTTGAAGTGCACCATCAAAGGCGTGACACTACTTTATTTCAGCTCGTCTGATACCGACAAATCATCTTAGTGAAGTTACGAGGGAGAGAGCAACATTGAATTATTGTATTTAACAGTGCAAGCCTATCAACATTGGAGCTTCGATTTATCAGTCTATCATCAGCTCTACCACTATCACTACTATTGTAGGTCTGAGATTTGCTTCCTTGATCTTTTCTTTGTGTGAGCAAACTGGTGTAAGATAAGATAGTTGGAAAGAAGTGTTTCTACCTCTAAAACTGAATACAAGTGTGAATGTGAAATCATATTCTAACCACTCTATTTTGGTTGGATAGGAGGATTTCTGAGAAGTTATGGAATGTCAACGTCTGCTGCATCTGCCTCCACTGCTTCTACATCGAGATCATCAACCTCTAAAGCATCTACATCTAGAGGTGAGTCTACTGAAACTTGGGATCAATTATTGCAGAGGATGATGGATAATATTAATTTTACAGCAGATAAGGTACAAAATTTGGAAAATTTTGTAGATCATATTGATGGATATGTCAGAAGACATAGAGATTATGAGGAAAAATTTCACTAATCTCTGGAGAGCCTCATTAGAGGTAACCAAGGAGTGGAGTTTCCTTCATATCAAAAATATCCTGATTATGAGCCTGAAAATTTATGGGACGGCGGTGATACGAATGATGATGAGGAGGAGGACTAAGGTTGTTTTATGTTTGTAATATGTGATGTACTATGTGGTGTGAACTTGATACATTTGAGCTTGTGTACTTGTTGGATTATGTGATTTGTTAAACTATTTGTTCTATTGTTATTGTAATTTTTGTATTTTGTTAGTATTGTGTTTAAATTCTAGGGTAGTAATTGTTGTTGTGTGTTGTGTAATGTGTTTTAGTTAGTTAGGAATGAAATTATTTCTATGTTTAATGAAAGTTGAAAATCTTGCTAGCTTTAATTTTAAACTTTAATTTCAAAAATTTGCTACCCTTTATTTTCTTTTATCCTGTTAGAGCGTTTTTTTTACTTTTATGTCTGTATCCACTACTTAGAAGTCTTATGAATTTCTATATGTTAAAAAGTAAGGAATTTGATCAAAAATTAATTTTACTCCTATTTTTAGTTTTATACATGTATAAATAGGGTATGAAATTCCTGTAAGCATCTTATTTCAAATTTTATTTCTAATTATATATATCTACTGCTAAACTGTTTAATTTTGTTAAAAATTTAAGTTTAGGGGAAATTAAAATATTTTCAAAACTTGAATTTTATTTGTTTTCAAATGATCTACAAGTGAAATTGATTTGAAAAGAAAAATGATCATGTATATGAAGTTATATTAGGGAAGTAAAATTTTGATTATAGAAATGAGTAAGAAAATTTAGTTAAAATTTTATAAGTAATGTAGAAAAATTTAAAGCTAAAAGTTCTTAAATGTAGAAATGATAAATATTGTGTAAATATCTTTAGTATGAGATATTATATTTTTGAAAAATGTGGAAGGACTAGACTTTTATTTTTGAAACTTAAATTTCTTTTATTAAAAATTATTTTTATAAGCTATTATTATGTTTTTAAGTAAAAGAAAATTATCAACTCTTTTGCTTTAGGAAAGAAAGAGTGGAATTCAAAACCATTAAAGGCCTATCTAGATATATGACCAAAGGAAAACATGTTGAGATTTTCATACCTCTTTTATACTGTTTTTGATGATATTTCACTTTAAAAAAATGTATTTTTGATGCTTTGTTGCAGGAATGATGAATTAGGGTCATTGGAGCAAAAAGATGCAAAAAGGAGCAAATTTGGAGTGAAAAGGACCAAAATGTGGAGATTTGAACTAGGGCGCCGACAGCGAGCCCAACGGCGCCGACGGCGGACTTTTCCCAAGACTCCAGAATTAATTCACTTAGAAGGCCCGCAGACAGTGCCCTGGAAGCCGCCAACGGCGCCCTTGAGGCCGCCAACGGCGAGCTCGGTGGTTATGTCCAACTATGCATTGGATGAGGACGAATTTTGGAGGGGTGCTTAGCCAACTCTTGGAAAAACTCACCACATCTTTAAAGAGAAGACTTTGGCCAAAAATAGAAAGGGAGAGGCTCAAATTTGAAGTGTGAAAAAGTGTAGAGAGTCTAAATTGTGAGGAATTCGTTGAGAGATTATAAGAGTGGAGGGAAAGAGAGATTTCTGTCTCTTTGCCGCTTCGAAGAGGAATTTTGTGTGTTGTAACGAAAGGAAGGGATTCAAAGGAACTTTGAGGAGTTTGCTTGGGGAGAAATTAGAGATAAGTTTATTTATTATTGTAGTTTGTATGACTTTAATTTTATATATGAATTCTGAGTTTTGTTGTGCTTTCCCCATGAGATATGAGTAGTTTTCTCTGTCTTTCTCCTTGTCTTGAGAATTGTGAAATGGTGATTTGAATTGGTTGAGCTGCAAAAATTTTAAAGAAATTTTCATTATCTTTTCACTTTGATCTTAATTTACTTTCAATATGGTCAAATGATTTGTTAAAATATGTTGAGTTTTACAACTAAAGTGAAGATTACATCCAAGATTCAGGGAGGTTAAAGCCCTTGGAAGTTGGGTGCAAATAAATAGGGAAATAAAATTATCGGGCGTAGAATTGGAGATTTTAGACTGACTGGCTAATATCCCCAATTCAGTCCTATCGTTTGGGTGTGAAGTGTAGATGTTAACCCTCAGGCGAGGAGAACGTGGGAGCTCCAAAGTGAGAGTCGGTATCCTCCCAGCCTAGCCACAGATTCAGTAAACAAGCGTAGGATTAGTCAGTGTTTTTTATGCTTCGACCAAAGGGTAAAGAATAGGTATGCTCCTATTTGGCACAATACAATTGAACTAATTCACTTTATCCATTCACTATAATTTCTTGACAAGGAGAAGGATGCTTTCTTATATATTGAATATCACATTAGAACCTTCATTAGTATAATTAGTTATTTAATAGTTATTAAAATTACATATTTATTTCAATTTCCTATTAGTGACAGATAAACAAATTGAATTCCATTGTTTTGATTAAAGTATCACTTTTCTAAAGTCTTAGTTCGTAGTTCTAACATTAGTCCCTGTGGGATCGATATTTAGGACTCCATTAGAGCCCTATATTATTTGAGTGATACATATACTTGCGTTGATAAGTGTGATTGTACAATTATTGAATATTTTATACATACATCTTTATCGAATCTAGAACTATTATTAAGTTTTTGGTGCTATTGCTGAGGAATTAAATCTTTTAGCAGCAGTACTATATACTTATATTTTAAAGCATATATAAAGTCGCTGTCAAGGGATTAAACAAGAATCATAATTAGAGTAACGGATAAATTAGGATTATTAGAAAATTTTGACTTGAATTGCAACTTATTTTCATATTTCGTTAATTATTTTACTGTGTACTGATTTCAAATTGTATGCGTAAATTTGGACCTGAAAATCTTTATCTACGATTTGAAATTAGAACACACTGTTAGAAAGATTAGAAGATTGAGAAGAGAACCTTGAAATTCTGATACAATGGAAAANTTTGCTAATTTTTTAGAACTGTGTGCTACCTTTAAATATGACAGAGTTTCAAACGATGTTGTTAGACTTAAACTTTTTTCCTTTTTTCACTTAGGGATAAGGCTAAGATGTAGTTAAATTTGTTAGCACCAGGATCTATTAGAACTTGGGGAGAACTTTCACAGAAATTTCTATCCAAATATTTTCCTCCATCCAAAACTGCTAAACTTAGAAATGACATAACATCATTCTATCAGATTGATGGAGAGTCAATACATGAAGCTTGGGAGAGATTTAAAGATCTTCTTGGAAAATGCCCTCATCATTCGTTACCAGATTGGTTGATAATTCAAACTCTTTATAATGGATTAGTGGGATCACTTAGATCGATTATAGATACTACGGCTGGTGGTTTGTTAATGTCAAAACTTTTTGATGAGGCTTATTGGTTAATAGAAGAGATGACTACCAACAATTTTTAATGGCCCTCTAAAAGGGTAAATCCTAAAAGAGTATGGAATGAATTATTCTCCAACACCTCCTATGATGGAAGAGAATTCATCTGGGCAATTTGTGGATGTTCAACTTTCATATGAGACTTTAAATGCTATTAATAGACCTAACAACCCCATATTCGAACTATTATAACCCAGGTTGGAAGAATCATCCGCATATGAGAATTTAAATGCTATTAGTAGACCCAACAACCCTCATTCAAACTATTATAACCCAGGTTGAAAGAATCATCTAAATTTTAATTGGAATAACAATTCTGCTACAAATCAACAATGGGCGAACAACCTAGTGAACCCATTAGGGAATTCATCTAACCAAGGAAATGATAATTATAGATCTTCTTATCCTCCAAGACTTAACAGTAACACTCAAATTAAGGAAAAGAAGTAGTCTATGGAAGAGCTGATATTAAACATGGGTCAAAAATTACAGAATCAAGGAAATCAATTACAAATTCAAGGAAATCAATTACAAAATTAAGGAACTTCTATTAAGAATATTGAAAACCAATTAGGATATATTGCTACAGCGCTTAGTAACCAAACATTAGGAACTTTTCCTAGTACTGTGTAACCAAATCCTAAAGATCAAGGAAAAGAACAAATCAAAGGGATACAATTACAAAGTGGAAAAGAATTGGAAACAAGAGTATAGAAAGAAACGGAAACTGAAAAAGAGAAAGTGGATACTGACAACAAAAAGGATCATGAGTACCCAGATTTAGAATATCCACTTACTCCAATGAAAATTACTGTGGAGAAACCTCCACCACCGTTTCCTCAAATATTAAAGCAACATAAATAGAATAAACAATTTTCCAAATTTTTAGAAATTCTTAAGAAATTAACGGTAAATATTCCCTTCGTATAAGCTTTAGAGAAAATGCCCAATTATGTGAAATTTATGAAAGATATTCTGAACAAGAAAGGGAAGTTCACGGATAACAAAATTATTGCACTTAGCAAAAAGTATAGTGTAATTATTCAGAAAAAGCTTCCTGAAAAATTAAAAGATCCTGGCAGTTTCACTATACCGTGTGCTATCGATGAAAAATTTTATGGAAGAGCTTTATGTGATTTGGAAGCCAGCNATTTGGAAGCCAGCATTAATCTTATGCCTCTATCAATTTTCAAAAGATTAGGATTAGGAGAAGTCTCACCTACTTCTATAACTCTTCAGTTAGTAGATCGTTCAATTACATATCCTAAGGGAGTTATAGAAGATGTATTAGTAAAAGTTGATAAATTTATCTTTCCTGTGGATTTCATTATTTTAGATATGGAGAAAGAAATAAAAGTGGATAAATTTATCTTTCCTGTGGATTTCATTGTTTTAGATATGGAGGAAGATAAACATTTTCAGCTACTGGAAAAGCTATGATAGATGTTCAAAAAGGAGAATTAACGATTAGAGTTAACGATCAAGAAGTGATTTTTAACATTGTAAAATCTATGAAATACCCTGCATTTGAAAGAGATAATGAATGTTTTCGCATGGAAATTAGTGAACATCTATTGAATGAATATTTTAAAGAATATTTTGAAGAGAAAGAACAATTTGAAGATAGTGATGAAATTATTTTGGAAAAATTAGAAAATGAAGAATTAGATTATGTTCAGGAAAGATTTGAGATGCTAGATATTACAGAAAATGCTGATAAGANGAGAAGTTACTGGGTGGCGTATTTGCATTGATTATAAAAAATAAACATTGCCACCAGAAAAGATCACTTCCCTTTACCTCTTTTAGACCAAATAGTAGATAAACTTGTTGGGCACTAATATTTTTATTTTTTAGATGGATATATCGGTTACCATCAAATTCCTATTTCTCCTAAGGATCAATAAAAGACAACATTTACTAGTCCTTTGGAACTTTTGCTTTTCAAAGAATGTCTTTTGGATTATGTAATGCACCTGCAACATTCCAGAGATGTATGATGTCTATATTTAGTAAGTTAATTGATGATGGATTGGAAGCATTTATGGATGATTTCTCTGTATTTGGAACAACAATTGACGCATGCTTAAATTATCTTGAAAAAGTTTTAGAGTTATGTGAAAGAACTAATTTGGTTCTAAATTAGGAGAAATGTCAATTTATGGTTGCAGGAGGAATTATGTTAGGGAATAAAATTTTGGAAGATGATATGGAAGCAGACCCTGCAAAAATTTAAGTTATATCTAAACTAACACCTCCTACTAATGTAAGAGAGATTAGGAGTTCTCTTGGACATGTTGGTTTTTATAGGCATTTTATTAAAGATTTTTCAAAAATTACTAAACCTCTATGCCAACTTTTAGAAAAGGATAAGAAATTTGAATTTACTGAAAGTTGTTTGAATGCCTTTGAGTTATTAAAGAAAAAATTAATCACAGCCCCTATTATAGTTTCACCTAACTTGGAGAAACCATTTAAACTGATGTGTGATGCTAGTGATAATGCTATTAGAGTTGTCCTTGGACAAAGGTATGAAAAGATTTTTAAAGTTATATACTATGCTAGTAAAACTCTTAATGATGCTCAAATTAATTATACTTCTGCTGAAAAAGAGTTACTGGCCAATGTGTATGCTTTAGACAAATTTAGATCTTATTTAATTGGAGCTTAATGTGTTGTGCACACTGATCACTCTGTTATTAAATATATGATGCAAAAGAAGGATGTCAAACCAAGGTTAATTAGATGGATACTTTGATGCAAGAATTTGATCTTGTGGTTATTGATAGAAAGGGAACTAATAATCAAATTGCTGATCATTTGTCAAGATTAGAAAACCATGAATTATCTGACACTGACAATGAAATTACAGACAGTTTCTCTGATGAACAATTTTATAATATTAATGAGTGAAAAATATCATGGTATGCTGATATTGTTAACTATATTGTAAGTGATATTTTGCCACCTATGCTGACACTGTATACTGATATTGTTAACTATATTGTAAGTGATATTTTGCCACCTATGCTGACATTGCAACAGTATACTGATATTGTTAACTATATTGTAAGTGATATTTTGCCACCTATGCTGACATTGCAACAGTAAAAAAAGCATATTTTTGAGATGAGCCTTATTTACATAAACAATGTAAAAAAATTCATTCATGATGCGAAAGCATATTTTTGGGATGAGTCTTATTTATATAAATAATGTAAGGATCTTATTATGTGGATATGTGTACCTTATGAAGAAATTGATCTAATCATTCAGAAATGTCATGATTCAAAATTTAGAGGACATTTTGGGATTGACAAAACTGCTTATAAAATTTTACAAGCTGGATTTTATTGATCTACTATCTTTAGAGATGTTTATAGATACATAAAAACTTGTGATCGATGTCAACGAGTAGGAAATATATCTAGAAGAAATGAAATGCCTCTGAATTTCATGCTAGAAGTTGAGATTTTTTATGTTTGGGGATTAGATTTCTTGGGACCATTTATTCCTTCATTTGGGAACTTATATAAATTAATTACAGTAGACTATGTTTCAAAGTGGATTGAAGCACAAGCTTTATCTCATTGTGACGCTAAAAGTGTTTCAAGATTTTTAATGAAAAATATTTTCACTAGAGACAATGCTTATAATGATTATCACTGATGGATGATCCCATTTTAGGAATAAATATATTCAGAGATTGGCAGAAAAGTTTAATATTATTCATAGAATTTCTACTACTTATCACCCTTAAACTAGTGGATTAGCTGAAGTTTCTAATAGAGAGATTAAACAAATACTTACTGTCTATCACCCTCAAACTAGTGGGTTAGCTGAAGTTTCTAATAGAGAGAGTAAACAAATACTTGAGAAGACTGTATTAAACAAATACTTGAAAAGACACAAGCCAGTGGGTTAGCTGAAGTTTCTAATAGAGAGATTAAACAAATACTTGAGAAAACTGTACCATTGGGTTAGCTGAAGTTTAGTGGGTTAACTGAAGTTTCTAATAGAGAGATTAAACAAATACTTGAAAAGACTGTAAACCCTAGTAGAGTATATTGAACCACTAGACTGGATACTGCATTATGGGCTTACAGGACTGCTTATAAAACTACTATTGGAATGGCTCCTTAGAGACTGATTTTTGGAAAGACTTGCCACTTACCAGTAGAATTGGAGCATAAAGCATATCAGGTGATTAAAGAATTCAATTTTAATTTGAAGGATGCTGGTAGAAGAGATTGTTACAATTAAATGAATTGGAAGAATTAAGAAATGAATCTTATGATAACGATTGAAAAAATTAAAGTTATGGCATGATCGGAAGATTAACCAGAAGAACTTTGAACCAAGACAAGAAGTAAAACTAAAGTTATGGCATGATCAGAAGATTAACCAGAAGAACTTTGAACCAGGACAAGAAGTAGCTAAAGTTATGGCATGATCGGAAGATTAACCAGAAGAACTTTGAACCAGGACAAGAAGTTTTCTTTACAACACTAGCTAAAGTTATTCCCTGGAAAATTGAAGTCTCGTTTGTTAGGACCCTTTACTGTGACTCAAGTTTATACTTACGGGGCTGTTGAAATTGAAGATCAGAAGGCTGAAAATAGATTTAAAGTAAATGGACATAGATTAAAATCGTATATTCAGGGTAAAAGACCAAATTTTGAAGAGGTTTTAATGATTAGTCAACCTGAATAAACCTAAATAGGTCGGGCTGACAACGTTAAACCAAGCGCTTTATCGGAGGCAACCCATAATTATCTTTATGTTTATTGCAATTATAGTAGTTTTATTTGAAATTATCATTGTTTTGTGGTAGTATTGAGCTCTACAACTCTTATTTACCATTGAATCATCATAAAAATTGGATCCATAGAGAAAAATTGGTACGCATTCGAACCAGAGCAAAACTGTGCAATTTTTGTCTTGGGCACCGACAGCGCCATTGATGCTGCCGACGGTGGGTTTTTCTCAAGATTCCAGGCAATTAATTACAGAAGGCTTACCGATGGCGCCCTCGACGCCACCGACGGCGAGACCAGCAAGATGGCGGTTTCTGGAGTTTGAATGGCAGTTTTTGGCAATTTTTGGGCGGGAGTTACTCATTTTAAACTTCTAAATTTGTTCCTAAGTTCATATTTCCCTCAAAAATAAAGTGAAACTCCACCAATTTCATTTCTATGGCATCCAATTCCCCTGATAATCCTAGAATGCAAGTGTTCAACTGGAGAAAAGTCATTAGTGCGGAAGCGCAACGAATCTTCAACAAGGTAATGGCGAAGAAAAGATTAATCAAGGAATGAGGATTCGTAAATCGCGGATTGAATAATCCCTCTACAACAATTGAAGAGATGATAGTGCGGCGAAGATGGGAAGTGTTGTGCTATACTACCGCTGCCATGGTTGTTCTTGTGGTAAAGGAATTTTACGCAAATTTGCATGGAATCAATCAGGGAGTCGTTTATGTGCCAGGTAGATGGATAACTTTCACTCCTGCACGAATTAATGAATTATAAATGATTGAGAACATTCTTGTCTGCCATTATTCCAACTTCATCCCAACAAGAAACCAGATGAATGAGATTTATCAATATTTAACGGACGAAACTGAAGACTGGGAAATGAGAGAAAACGGGTATGTTAGTCTTTCTGCGACACTCCTAAATCTCGTTTCAAAACACTGGCACTTCTTCATTTCTGCAAAACTATTACCGACAATGAAGATCGGTAAAGTTTCTAAAGAAAGTGCTATTCTGAATTACTGCATCAAAATGGGACTGCCAATCTATATTGGATCAATAATTGTAAAGTCGGTTTTGGGTATGATCGTTCATGGATCAACTTATGGGCTTGGGCACCTTTCCACAATTTTCTCACTTTGCAGTCAGTTTCAAGTATCCTATGAAAATTGGGAAAAGGTACTTCTACCTTGGAAACCTTTGAACCCAACTGAGAGATTCCAAGCTTTTGAAGATGAAAATGATCATCTCAGAATTCACTACCGATCCAACCTTTAGTTCCAAACAAGACTCTGGTGATCCTGTGCAGAATCAAGAAATTAGAGGAGGTACAAAATGTCAAGAATGCAATTAATAATATCTCCAATTTCTTTGATCATCTAGATTGGAGGATGAAAAAACATTTTTCTCACTCAGGACATATAGAAGATAGTTTGATACGATTGATGAGGAGGATGAAATTGATAGAAGAGGATTTTACTGAAGAATTTCCATACCAACCCTTCTATAACCTCTTCGTTCATGTGCAATCAATGGGTGATCTCAGAGGAGAATCTAGTACTGAATCTGAGGATTAGTATATTTATACGCTACCTATCTGTCTATGTATGTAATTTGATTTGAAATTTGCATTTGCTTTGCTTTAGAATTAGGCTTTTAGATCTCTGTATAGTTGAGACTAAGCATAGGATGTTTTGTTTTCAGCATTTTGAGTGTCTTTTAGATCTCTATATAGTTGAGACTAAGCATAGGATGTTTTGTTTTCAGCGTTTTGAGTGTTGTGTCTTAGATTGCGACGCTGAATTAATGTATTGGGGTTGAGAAAATACCAAACTTAGGTGTGTTATGTAATGTAAATTGTAATTCTTGGAATTTATATATAATTTTGATGTTTTGTGTTGTGAAAATTTATTTGTGATAAGTACATCATTTAATCACTTAAAATTATGTCTATAATGATTGAACGGATTTTGAGGCTTGAAATTGATCAAAATCGCAAAAATCTGGGAATTGAACCAAATCAATAGAGCCCGCCGACGGCGCTCTCAACGCCGCCGACGGCGGACTTTTCCCGAGACTTGGGATTTAATTTCAATAGAGCGTGCCGACGGCGCCGAATACTCCGCTGATGGCGAGATCCCAAAAAAAACACCTTTAACCGCAATTTTGACCAGTCAACCGCCACTATTCATCTTCCCTTCCTCTGAAAAATTTGATTTTTGACCTAGGGCTTAAGAGATCTTGGATTGGGAGGCGATTTCAAGGCATTTAGACACTGAATTTGATCATCTCTAAGTAAGTGCTTTACTCTAAGCTAAAAATATTTAATTTTCACCATGAATTTCTTCCACATTGAGGAGATCCAAAAAATTTGAGGAAAATATTGGGGGAAGAAATTCATGGAACTTAGTGTTGAACTCTTACAATTACTTTTGGAAGCCATTATTTGCCTATTTGAAGTATATTTTGGAATTTTTCTATAATTATGATTAGATTGAAATGGCTCCATGACAAAAGAGATGACTTGAGTTCGACGAGTTTCGCTTCGTCAATGCGAAGGCTCAATCAAGATTTACTTCAGTGTTTAAAGGAAGGAAGTGTATACAAGATCGAGTTTTGAGAGTCCAGGTGGAGAAATTGAACCAGTTATTACCGAGCAGAGATGGGAAAACTTTTGTTACACCACTAATAAAGCTGCTGCAAATATTGTGAAAGAATTCTATGCTAACGTATTCTATTTTGAAGACAAAATCGTTCAAGTGCGGGGATTTCTTGTTGAATTTAATGTTGCCTACATTAACACCTTTTACGAAGTCCTAAACTCTTATAGATGTCATTATGAATCCTTCCATACGATGGAAGACCCTCTGAATGATGTGATTAACTTTCTCACTGATGGGAAAGGAACGTGGAAGATTAAGCAATGAGAACGGGTAAATTTTTCTGCTTCCTTGATGGGAAAGGAACATGGAAGATAAAACAGCGAGAACGGGTAAATTTTTCTGCTTCCATGCCTGAATGCCACCTCTAAGCGTGACACTATTTTATTTCCTCACTTTGTTACCAACTAATCAACATAGTGAGGTAACTAGAGATAGAGTCATTCTGAATTTTTGTATTCAGAATAATAGAAATATAAATGTGGGGAGGATCATTTTTAAGATTATATTGACTACAGCAAGGAGTGAAACAAGTGGAGATCTAGGACATCCTGACCTTATTTATGCACTTCGCCAACTTTCTAGAGTGGAAACTGGAGGTGATGAGGAATGGGTTTACCCTATGAAATCCATTAGTAAAGCTAATTTTTAAACTTATGAATTCCATGAGAAATGGAGAACTAGGAGTAGGAGTCAAGAACCTTCTATTAGTAGAGATGTCCCCTCTACAAGTTATGACTTTCCACCTCCTAGTTCCCCTACCCTAACTGACTTGATGAATGAGTTGACCTTGCAGCGGAAGAGTATAGAATTAATAAATGAAAGGATTGGAGGTCTAGAACGTCAACATGATTATGATAGTGAGTACCTTTAGAGGCATTCAAATTTTGAGATAGCTTATTACGAAGCTCAGGCCTGACACTACAGACGTGAGCCTGATGTTACTTTTTCTGAGTGCCCCCGATATACTTAGTATCATCCCAATCCACCTGCTGATCAAGGAGACGAAGACATAGTTTGGGATTTTGATATATGAATGTAACTGATGTACTTGTAGTTTTATATTTTTTGTAATCTTTTGTAATAGAAATGGATGTTTGTGTGTATTTATACTTTCATTTTTATTGTTATGTTGTAATTGGATATTTTTTTATTTTTATTATAAAGTTAGTGTGGTAGTTAAAATTTGCATGTGTAGTATAATGGATGTTGATTAGTACTTTTTGTGAATTGTATTGTAATGTGATTTTTATTTCTCATTTTAATTATGATTGATTTGTTTAGTATTGTGGATGTGTTAGTAAAATATTATGTTATTAATGTTTTAGTTTTGTACTTATTTCAAGATTTCATTACCCAGCAATTTCTCTAATGATTTATATTATAGAAAGCTCCTAATGTTACAGACCAAGTGAAGTAGAAATTTTGAGAAGGACTGCAAAAATTTCAGAATGATGAAAATGCCCAAAATACGGAGGTATGATTTATATTTAGTTTTTCTTTCCACCTATATCATTTCATATTTAAAAATTTAAGTTTTGGGGAGGGAAGAAAAAGATTAACTATTAGATGTCCTCTATTTAATTATTTTTAAGAAATTATTAATATGATTTTATGTAGTGAATTTAATCCAGGTACTTATATTTTGTAGCTATTTAAATATTATGGTAGATTTAAAGAAACATTTTTGTAATGAAAATTAATTTTGTAATTTAAGATATTTAGTATAAGAGAATAAGATTATAGTTAACTATTTAAACTAAAGGAAACTATATTTTGAAGTATTAAGAATTTGGAAATTCATTTGAGAAGAAAAGATTGGGGCTCAATGATGTTAAAGCTAGGAAATATTTATAAAGGAAGGGAATGCTTTAAGTTTCAAATTTAGGGAAAGAAAAGTGATGTTCAAAATCATTAAAGGCTATCCAGATATAGTAATCCTCACTTGAAAAAGAAAAAAGGAAAGCATTGACAACAATCCCTGAAAAGAAAAGAAAAATATATAGGATTGAAAGCAATCTAAATGAAAAAGAGAAAAGAAAGAAAAAATATGAAAGTGAGGAGAAGCTTGAGGATATGCCTAATAAAAAATTGGCTTCACTCGAGCTACCTAAAGGGAAAACCTAAATACATTCCTAAACTTATATTTATGAAATAAATCTTTTACTAATAGTGTTCTCATGAAGTTCCTATCATCTGAATATTTTGAGTGACTTAATATCACAACATATAGTCATTCTTGGAATGAATAGAAGACTAGAACTCTTAATCTTGATGACTAGATAATCTTGTAGCTATAGAGTTAATTTAATTACTTGAATTTTTTTTTTAAATCTCACTATGGTATTTATCTAAACCAAACTTATAGTATTTCTCAATTGAAACTTTATTATAATAGATCATAACTTTTACATAGTACTAAAATTACTTGGGGACAAGTAATAGTTAAGTTTGGGGGATTTTGACCAAAGGAAAATATGTTGAGATTTTCATACATATTTTATACTGTTTTGATGATATTGCCTTTAAAGAAATGTATTTTTAATGTTTTGTTACAGGAATGATGAATTAGGATCATTGGAGCAAAAAGATGCAAAAAGGAGTAAATTTTGAGCGAAAAAGGACCAAAATGTGAAGATTTGAACTAGGGCGCTGACGGCGAGCCCAACGACACCGACGGCAGACTTTTCCTGAGACTCCAGAATTAATTCACTTAGAAGGCCCACCGACGGTGCCCTTGAGGCTATCGACACCAAGCTCGGCGGTTATGTCCAACTACGCATTGGATGAGGACGAATTTTAGAGGGGTGCTTAGGCAACTCTTGGGAAAACTCATCCACATCTTTAAAGAGAAGACTTTGGCTGAAAATAGAAAGGTAGAGGCTCAAGTTTGAAGTGTGGAAAAGTGTAGAGAGTCTAAATTGTGAGGAATTCTTCGAGAGATTGTAAGAGTGGAGGGAANGTTAAGAAGAAGACTTTAGCCGAAAATAGAACGGGAGAGGCTCAAAATTGAAGTGTAGAAAAAGTGTAGAGAGTCTAAATTTTGAGGAATTCTTTCTAGAGATTGTAAGAGTGCAGAGAAGGTGAGAGATTTCTTCCTCCTTGCCGCTTCGAAGAGGAATTCTGTGTGCTGTAAAGATAGAAAGAGATTCAGAGAAACTTTGAGGAGTTTGCTTAGGGAGAAATTAGAGATAAGTTTAGTTACTTGTTGTAGTTTGTATGACGTTGCTTTTCGATATGAATTCTGAGTTTTGTTGTATTTTTTTCCATGAGATCTGAGTAGTTTTTTCTGCCTTTCTCCTTGTTTTGAGATTTATGAAATGGTGATTTGAATTGGTTGAGCCATGAAAATGTTAATGAAATTGTGATGATCCTTTCACTTTGATCTTAATTTACTTTCAATCTGGCCAATTGATTTCTTCAAATATATTAAGTTTTACAACTAAAGTGAAAACTACGCCCAAGATTCAGAGAGGTTGAAGCCCTTGGAAGTTTGGTGCAAATAAATAGGGAGATAAAATTACCGGCGTAGAATTGGAAATTTTAGAGTTACAAACTAAAATCCCCAATTCGGTCCCATCGTTTGGATGCTGAAGTGTAGATGTNCAACCTAACCACAGATTCAGTAAACAAGTGTAGGATTAGTCAATGTTCCTTATGTCTGGGCCAAAGGGTAAAGAATAGGTATGCTCCTATTTGGCACAATACAATTGAACTAATTCACTTTATCCATTCACTATAATTTCTTGACAAGGAGAAGGATGTTTTCTACATTGAACTAATTCATTTTATCCATTCACTATAATTTCTTGACAAGGAGAATGATGCTTTCTTTAGATATTGAACATCACGTCGAACCTTCATTAGTATAATTAATTATTTAATAATTATTAAAATTACATATTTATTTCAATTGACCTTCATTAGTATAATTAGTTATTTATTAGTTATTAAAATTACATATTTATTTCAATTTCCTATTAGTGACACATAAGCAAATGGAATTCCATTGTTGCAATTAAAGTATTGCTTTTCTAAATTCTTAGTTCGTAGTTCTAATATTACTCCATGTGGGATTGATATCTAGGACTCCATTAAAGCTCTATATTACTTGAGTGATACATATACTTGTGTTGATAAGTATGACTTTACAATTATTGAATATTTTATACATACATCTTTATCAAATATATAGTTGTTATTATGTTTTTGGTGCAGTTGCTGAGAAATTAAATCTTTTAGTAGCATTACTAAATACTTATATTTTTAAGCATATATAAAGTCGATGTCAATATAGTAATCCTTGCCTAAAAAAAGAGAAATAAGAAAGAAAAAGAAAAGAAAAAGAAAAGAAAAGAAAAGAAAAGTTTAAAAAGGGAGGAGAAGGTTGAGGATTAGTGCCTAACCAAAAATTGGTTCCACATCTAATCTTTTTAAAGTATAAGACTTGTGAAACTCTTAAGCTTAAGGATATAATATAATAAGTAAAATTATACTTAATAAAGATTTTTAAGTGAAGGAAATAAAATGCCTAAGTTCTATATTTGGAAAATCTACAAGTATTTCTGAATTAGATAGGAACTCATATTTTTTATACTTCTTCACCTTAAAGATTTCTAAACTGTAAGTTGATCTCATTCACTAGAATTTTTTCTAAATTTGGCTACTCTATTTTTAGAAAAAAATTTCAGAAATTCCTAAACAAACTCATTTACATAATCATACTTATTTGGTTTTTAAAGATTGAAGTGTCACTTGAGGACAAGTAACATTTTAAGTTTAGGGGATTTTGATACACCTAAAATATATAGTGTTTTTAGATATATTTTTATACCTATTTTTGAAGGGATTTTGATCTTTATGTACACATTTTTATACCTATTTTTTAGATTATATTGATACACCTAAAATATATAGTGCTTTTCGACACATTTTTATAACTATTTTTGAGATAATTTTAGTTTTTAAAGATTGGACTGTCACTTGAGGACAAGTAACATTTTAAGTTTGGGGGATTTTGATACACCTAAAATATAGTATTTTTAGACGTGTTTTAATGGACATATTTTTATACCTATTTTTGTGATATTGCGCTTTAATGGAAGTTATTTATGTGTCTTTCTTTTAGGTACAAGTAAAAAAGGTGAAAAATGCTAAAAGGAGTTAAAAATGATCAAATTTGGAGTAAAAATGAAAAAATGGCACAAAAGTATTTTGGCGCCTAAGCGCCGGTAAAACAGAGAAGGTCGCGCCTAAGCGCCAGAGGTCCCGCACTTAAGCGTCAGTGACAGTTACTTGACGAGTTAATTCATTTTGATGAACTCTGAAGGGACATTTGAGGCACCGATTAGCTATAATAGGTGGTTATAACCACCATGGATGAAAATATAATTAAAGGACTTGTGAAAAGAGGCATCCTTTGGTAAATACATCAAATCAGGACACATTTGGAAGAGATACCAAGGCACCTCTTAGAAAATAATAAAAGAAGGAAGTTGAGACTTTTAGAGGGATCCTGAAATGTCTTAAAAAGTTCTTGAAGAAATTTGTGGAAAAGCGTTTGGAGAAAATTTTAGGCACCACAAATTTATTTTTCCTTTTGTTTATAGTTTTATTTTGAGAGTTAAGTGTGTTGTAAGAGAGAAGAGATTCAAAGCAACTTCAAGAGTTTCGTGAACGATTTGAGATAAGTTTTTATTTTTGTTTTAAATTACTTTTGGTATTAATTGAGAAATCTTGTTGGTTTGACAATGATTTCTACTCTTAAACTAAAGTTTGGTTTTGTTTTCTCCATGGATTTTGATTAGTTTTCTTTATATTTCTCCTTAAAATGATAAGTAGTTAAAGTGTTGGATGTAAGTTGTGGATAGTATTAATTTTTAATGTTGGAAGAAGTTGTGATTATTTAATTCCATGCACTTCATTTACTCTTGATCTTACTTATCTAGATGTTAAAATTTGTTGTGAGAACATGAAAGAACCGGGCTGGTATTGTCTCAATCAACAATTAGAAAGAATTACATGAGATTGTATGAATAAGAATGTAGTTCATATGATTGAGTTAAAATAAATAGGAAAATAATCTTTGAAGTGTGTAGAGTTAGAGGACTTTAAAGTGACTAGCTAAAGCCCCAACTTGGTTTATTCTTTTAGGTTTTGATACGAGATGTTAGTTCCCAGGTGGATGGAACTTTAGAGTGAGAGCTAGTATCTTTCCTGCCTAACTGGTCTTCAGAATTATTCAAACTTTAAATTAGCCAATATTCTTTATAGCATCTTTGGTAAGGGTAAAGAATAATATTTCTCCTATTTGACACAACACGATTTGAATACTTCTATAAAAAAATTCCTATATTATTCATGATAAGGAGAAAGATATTTCGTATTCAATGTTATTCTTTTACATAAACTCAAGTTATCTTTAATAAGTTCTTATTTCATTTTCAAACATTAAAAATGCCAAAAAGAGTTTAAATTTTATTCCTGTGATAAAACTATAGTTTAAGCATTTGTCTTTTTAAAGTAGAAAGTTTGTTACTTAAATTATCGTATACTATGAACAATCTATGTGGGTTTGATATTCAGGGCTTAATAAAAAATTCCTATATTACTTGATAACGATACGTATATTTACATAGTATCCCAATATATATTAAGTTAAAAAGTTAAATTCTTATTTTCTACAGGATCAAGTTTTTGGTATCGTTGCAAAGTAAGGAAAGATAAGTGAAAAAAATATAATCAAATACATTGTTATACTGTTGCATATAAACAGTCGGGATCACAGCTCCTGAACTAAACATACAAATCTAAGAACTTAACTAATAGGACATATATCAAAAATATTTTTTGTATTTTAGATTTTCTTTAAAATATACACAAAATAATTAAACACACTATATAATAGTACTATAAATTCTAAATTTAAGTCTTCCCCGACAATAATGCCAAAAACTTGATTCACCCCTAGTGTGTGTTCTTTTTCTACGTGTTTTATGTCCATTTAAATCCCCATTAACAGTGTTAAAAATTTGAACCGTCCTGAAATTACGTAGTAATTTAGCTTTAAGAAATATGGACAAAATATTGACCTAATTTATATTAAGTATTTAATGTGCAAAATAGAAATATTATATAAAATATATAAAATAGTTCACACACTGTGAGTTCTACGCAAGTGCACATATCGCTTCAAGTAATATAGGGCTTTCTTTAAAAACCCCAATATCGATCCCACAGAGAAATGCAGTAAGAAATCCCTTAAGTTAATTCTAGTCTACTATTATGAAGTCTTAATTTGGAAGATGGAAATTCTTATGATAATAACATAAATCACAATATTCAAATTATTAAAAAAATTAAAGTAAGAAAGACAAGTTAAAATGGGTTTAATGAATGATAACACAAATGTAAATAAAAGAACTAAGATTACTAAACTAATTTCTTAACTTCAAAGTTTAATTTACTAAGATTAAGCAAAGTTTTGTGACAAAGAGTTTAAATTTAAGAAAACATCATTCCCTTTTATAATGAGTTAATGGATTGTGAAGAAATTAAAATCACTTAAAAATATATAAAATTACTTTGTGCCAAATAGGAGCAATCTTATTCTTTATCCAGTTTTGAGTGCATAAAGAATATTAATTAATCCAGATTTTGGTCCCTAATTCTGTGGTTAGGCTAAGAGGATACCGACTGCCACTCCAAAGCTCTCACTACTCTCACACCTGAGGGCTAACAATCTCGCATCAGTTTTTAATCAACTGGACCAAATTGGGGATTTTAATCTATCGCCTTAAAATCTTCAATTCTATATCCAATAAAGTATATTTTACTATTTATTTGCACTCAATTCCATGGATGAGATACTCTCCCGTGAAATCAAATGTGATTCTCCCCATGTTGTAGAAATCATAGCCCTTTTGGAACATATGTTTCTCAAAATATTTTAATATTTTAATTGGTCAGACCGAAAAGTAAATTAAGATTAGAGTTCAAATTATCACAAATTATTAACATTATAGGAATAAAAAAAATTACTTCTTCGCAAAACCAAATCTCATTATAGAGAGAATGATAAATAAGACTACTCAGAATTCATGAGAAAGATACGACAAAACTCAGATTTCATTAATAAAAACAAGTTGCAAAATAAAGAGAGAAAACAACACAACTTATCTCACAATCCTTCCCAAGAAAATCCTCAAAATTTCTCTTCGAGCCTTTCTCTCTTTACAAGCAATCTCAAATCTCTCTTGAAGTGTAATGAAGAAGAAATCTCTCACCTTCCCTCTCCTCTTACAATCCTTGCAGAAAATCTACAAGCCCTTGCCTCTCTCTCTCACGCCACACACACACACACCCACACACACACACACACACACACCACACACTCATGCCCAAAAAACTCCTCTTCAAGCCTTAGTCTTCCCTCTCTTTTATAAAAGGCTGCCCCCTCCAAAAAGAATTCAAAATTCCCTCTAAAATTCCATTCAAACGTCAACTCGTTTGAATTCAAAAGACATATCCATTGATCCAAGAAACATATACCTTCATAAAAGAACCTTCTAAAGCGTCTAGATGCATTGAATCACTCCAAGGAGTGTTTTAAACAAGTGTCCCTTAGAAAATTCACCCAAAAATTGTCCCAAACCACCATAATCAGCCAAAAGACGTTTATTGCGCATCATGCGCCAGTTTTAGCACATCATGTGCCAGTTCTCTGGATTTTGCTTGAATCAATTTAGCGCATCATGAACCAATCAGTAGCAGCTCCACCATTTTGCTTTGTTTGGCTCCATTTTAGCTCTTTTTTGCCCCGTTTCAGTTTTGTTTCACTCCTAACAGATATACCTACAAAATAAGCAAAATTAACCTTTCTTTAAAGTGTAATTTTATTCAAAAACATGTGAGAAATGTAAAGTATATTAATCATAGAAAGACATATCAAAATGTGTCAAGTTAAAATTTTCTTTCTTGATTGCTTTTACTCGAAATTGCACCATTTTTGCTTCATTTACTCCAAAAATTTATTTCTTGTACCTGAAATCAAAAAAATGCAGAATAACTTCATTTAAAGTGTAATATCATTATAATTGAGCATAAAATTCAAGGGTGACTGACTAAAAATCCCCAATTTGATCTTGGTGTTTAAAACTTAAAGCGAGAGTTAGCCTTCATGGGAAGAAAAGTGGGAGCTCTAAAGTGGGAACCAGTATCCTCCTAGCCTAGCCACGGATTTAGGGACTAAACTTAAGATTAACCAATGATTTTCTATAGCACTGAATCATGGTAGAGAATTAAAATTGCTCCTATTTGGCACAATACAAATTTAGACCATATTTCTCATCTCATTTCACCAAAAACTCATTGTAGTGGGAAAGATACTTTTTCATATAAGAAAACATCATCACATAAACATTGTTTAGTAGTTACTATTTTAAAGTTTGCATTTAAATTTTGCTAGTTGTTAATAATTTAGTTTTGATAGTATTTAAAACATTCAAAATTAGTGACAGTAATTTCATTTTATTTCTGTGAATTTCTAAGTTAATTTATCATATCAAATTTAAACATTCCTTGTGGGATCGATATTTGAGACTTAAGTAGAAAGTTTTATATTACTTGATAACAATATGTATACTTGCGTAGAATCTCAATATTAAGTGCTTAATGCTATTATTCATAAAATATAACATCAAATTTTTGGCACCGTTCTAAAGCTGAGTCAACTTTATAAATTTTACACAGCCATATTTCATTGGGATTAAGTTTTAGGCATCGTTGTCGGGGGAAGGTAACGGTAAATTAAATAGATTTGGTAAATTAGGAAATTTAGAGATAAAAACTATAAAAAAAATTAATCAAAAAATATATATATAATCAAAAATGAAAAATATATATATAACTAACTATATTTATAAGTATTTTTAAGGAAATTTTTCTTTGCCAAAATATTGGATTTGAAGGTTTAGTACCTTATGATTCAGAATTAGAACGTACTATTAGAAAATTTTGAAAACAACAAAAAGAAATTAAAAATTTTAATGAAATGGTGAATAACTTAGATAATCAAATAAATGAAAATTGATAAAGACCTTTAAAAGATTATGTTAATCCAACAGCAGATGAACTTCATTTAACTATTCAAAATTTTGATGTTGCTGCTAATTCATTTGAGCTTAAACCTGATATTATTCAAATGCTATAAAATAATCAGTTTGGAGGAAAACTTACTGAAGATCCTAACTTACATCTTGCTAGTTTTATTTAAATTTGTGCTACTTTTAAATATGATGGAGTGTCTAATAATGTTGTTAGACTCAGACTTTTTCCTTTTTCATTAAGGGATGAAGCTAAGGCTTGGTTAAATTCATTAGCACCTGGATCTATCAAAAATTGGGGAGAACAATCACAAAAATTCTTGGTTAAATATTTTCCACCCTAAAAAAGCGCTAAACTTAGAAATGATATTACATCTTTTTATCAGTTTGAAGGAGAATCGATATATGAAGCCTGGGAAATATTTAAGGATCTCCTTAGAAAATGTCCCCACCATGCTTTACCAGATTGATTAATAAGTCAAACTTTTAATAATGGATTAGTAGGATCACTTAGATCTATTATAGATTCTGCTTTAGGTGGATCATTAATGTTAAAACCTTTTGATGAAGCATACCCTTTAATAGAAGAAATGGCTACTAAAAATTTTTAATGACCCTTTGAACGGGTAAATCCTAAGAGAGTACCTACTATTCATGACTCTGATGTAATGTCTATTTTAGCATCTCAAATTGCTGGTATATCAAAAAAGATTGATCAAATTGGAGTGAACTATTCTCAAATACCACCAGTATTAGAGGAAAATTCCTAGGAGCAGATAATTGATACTCAATGATCTTATGAAACTTTGAATGCTATAAATAATCAAAATAACAATCCCTATTCTAACTATTACAACTTTGGATGGAAAAATCACCCTAATTTTAGTTGAAATAATTATAACAATTTAATGAATCCCTCAAGAAATTTAAACAATCAAGGAAATCTTAATTATCGACCTTATTATTCTCTTGGATTTAACTCTAACCCTAACCCACAAGTTAAGAAAAATAAGTTGATGATGGAACAAACAATGTTGAATATGGGAAATCAAATACAAAATCAAGTGGCTGCTATTAGGAATATTGAAAATCAATTAGGACATATTGTTACTGCACCTAGTAACAGACTTTTATGAAATCTTTCGAGTATTGTGGAAGTTAATCCAAAAGATCAAAATAAGGAGCAAATTAAAGTTATTCAATTACGAAGTGGAAAAAAAGTTGAAATAAGAATCTAAAGAGAAACTAAAGTTGATGAGGAGAAGCAAGAGATTGAAAGTGACCATAATGAAAATGAATAAACACAAGTTCCCTTACAAAAATCATTACCTTTGTTTCCTCAACGACTGAAGCAGAAGAAAAAATATAAATAATTTACAAACTTTTTTGAAAATCCTTAATGATAAACATTCCTTTCATTGAGGCTTTGGAAAAAATGCCAAGTTATGTGAAATTTATGAAAGTTATACTAAAAAAAAGAAGTTTGTAGATAATGAGATTATTGTACTTAGTGAAGGGTGTAGCACTATTATTCAGAAAAAGTTTCCTGAAAAGTTAAATGATCCTGGTAGTTTTATTATACCTTGTGCAATTGGTGAAAAGTTTTATGGAAAAGCCTTATGTGATTTAGGAACGAGTATCAATCTTATGTCTCTATCGATTTTTAAATATTTAGACTTATGAGAGATTTCCCCTACTACCGTAACTCTTCATTAGCTGATCGATCAATAACCTATCCTAAAAAATTTATTGAAGATGTATTAGTAAAAGTGGATAAATTTATTTTCCCTGTAGACTTTATAATATTAGATATGAGGAAGATAAAGAGATTCCTATTATTTTAGGGAAACCATTTCTTGCAATAGGGGGAGCTGTGATAGATGTGCAAAAAGGAGAATTAATAATGAGAGTTAATGATCAAGAGTAACATTTAATATTGTAAAAGCTATGAAATATTCTGCAATAGAAAAAGATAATGAATGTTTTAGAATGGAATTTCTTAATAATCTAAGTAATGAGCAATTTAAGAAAGAGTTTGAAGAAAAATTAAGGCAAGAAGAACTTAGTGAGAATGAGGATGAAATAAAAGAAGAGAATTTAGATTATAATCAGGACAAATTTGAAACTTTAGATTTGTTGGAAAATGATAATAAAAGTCTTATTCCTTCAAGTATAAAACCACCTGAACTTAAACTGAAAATATTACCTGCCCATTTAAAAAATGTGTTTTTAAGAGATTCGTCTACATTGCCTCTTATTGTATCTTTTGAGTTAACAGAAATTTAAGAACAGAAATTAATGGAAATGTTGAAAAGATATAAAAAGGCTTTTAGATGGAATTTAGCAAATATTAAAGGAATTAGTCATTCAATTTGTATGCACAAAATTCTATTAGATGATCAATACAATCCTAAAGCTGATCCTCAGAGGAGATTAAACCCAATAATGAAAGAATTTGTTAAAAAAGAAATCTTAAAATGGTTAGATGCTGGAATTATATATCCTATTTTAGACAGTGTTTGGGTGAGTCCAACTCACTATGTTCTAGTGACCGTTGAAGTAAATGAGAAAAATGAATTAATTCCAATAAGATAAGTTACTAGTTGGCAAATTTGTATAGACTATAGAAAATTAAACATGGCCACGAGCAAAGATCACTTTCCTTTACCCTTTCTTGACCAAATATTGGATAGATTGGCTGGAAAAAAATATTACTGCATTTTAGATGGATATATCGGTTATCATCAAATTCCAATTGCTTCTCAGGATCAAGATAAGACAACATTTACAAGCCTGTCGGCCATTTTATTTTTCAACTTAACTTTTGTAGTTTGAAAAGGTGATGATTTTTTTATTTTGAAAATAATTTAAATATAAATATAACTTTTTTTTCAAGAAGTAACATTTTAATTTTTAAAATAAGTGAGACCAAACGAGTCTCACATTTTTAAATAGTTTAGATGATTTAATACAATACTACAAGCAATACATTTATCCCGAAGAATAAATATTTCACTTGTAATAGGGATTTAATCATCTACACTAAACAATTTGTGACATCCGTTTGGTCTGCGAAATATTTTTATAAAAGGCCAACAAGTTCCCCTGTCTAACATCAAAATTAGATAGGGTTTATTTTATCTAGGTTCCTGGTTCCCTATAGAGGCAAGCCCCTATAGTTAATTACATCTTAAATGATCGAAATCACTTAAGATAACTCTCGAAGAGGCAAGTCCCTATAGTTAATTACATCTTAAATGATCGAAATCACTTAAGAAAACTCTCGATTAAGATCAGGTGGTTTTTCTTTCAAGATTTCAAAGTTTAGGTTTTCACGATTGGACATGGGAAAATCAAATGGGAATGACTTCAAAATAGGAACATTATTTAAAAGAATTCAAATGAAAGAAAAGTAGGGGATATCACAGATCTAGGGAAAACCCTAGTGACCTCCCAGGAAGCCCCTAGTGACCTCCCAATTATCCTATTGTTTGGCTTTATGTCTTCGAAGTGATGATTATTTGATATTTCAATCCTGCAAATTATTTGAGATTTAGGACTTATGCTTACAAAATATCGGACTGTGCAAATAACCTAAAAAGACGGGAGGATTTACACTGTACCGACCGGAAACCTCGAAATCCTAATGCGTTAGGACTTATAACTACACAACAGAGTTGTGTAAAATGCCCAAAGAAATGATCATATGGGTTATTTAAACTAAAGAAAGTGTATAGTGTTGTGAGAATGCTCATGTGATATGAAAATATTTCGTTGCTGCAGATTCATCTTGAAGTTATCCCTTGTCGTGCTGCCCATGATGTTTGCTCCGAACCTCTCGTAGTAGCAACTCCTGATTTAGTTTTAGTTTTGAAAATACGCCTAACCACTAGATTATCATAATCTAAGGCATAGTGTATCAAAGTAACTAAGCATGTTGTGTAAAAGAAAAGTAATAATGCACTGTATAGTAAAGAGAAAAGACTAACATGCTGAAAGAAGAGCATAACATGCTAGGGAAGCAGTATAACAGGCTATGAAAACAATATAACATGCTTTAAAATAAAATGTTGTAATGTAAATTAAACCTGTACACCTGAGAGGTTCATTGCTCATTTAAGTTTAGCTAGTATGCGCTGTGTAAAAGAGGAAAGTATGACCTGAAAAAGGACTTAACAGAAACAAGTAAATCGTAGGAAAAAGATAAACAAATAAATGAAACACGATATCACATATAAAAGACCAAAAATAGGAAATTTATATGTGATATTGGAATGTCCCCAACTGCTAGGAGGATTTGAATGTAGGACAAACTCAAATCCCGGAGCATGGGTTTCAGTTTTGGTCAAGTTAAGGTAAGAACTTCATTATTTGATTTAATTAAATCAGTCATGAGTCACAATCTAGTGCACCCTCATGCCTAGTGTCCTACTTATCTTCTAAACTGAGGTTAGATGTTTGGATTTCTTAGGGTCATTTGAAAATTAGGATGACAAACTATTCTTAAGTTGTGCTTCTAAAATCTAGGATGCCTGCACTTTAGGTTAAACGTGAAGTGTCCTAAGGTGTCTAATCTCAATTAAGTGCATTTCCATTAACCCTCAAACATCTACAGATCCAACTTAACTCGCTACTAGACTCCTAAAACCTAGGGGTAAACTCATAGTTTTGGCAAAAGAGTTGTGAGTTGTGCTTCAATCCTAGTTAAAGGAATTGGATTTTAAATTGATTCAAAGCTCAAGGGATCTAAGAGTAAGTCTACTAATCTCTCAATCGTTATCTAAATCCTCATTTCTTCCGATTTCAACTAGTTTTTAATTTACAATTTATTTTTCCTTATGTAAAAGAAAGGTGGATTGTTCGCAACTCTATCTCCTCTTTAGATTGTATCATCCCAAAAATTCAGATTTCAATTTCAATTCTCTCATCTTCTCTTTCCCTCCTATTTTCTTGAGATTATAAATCATTTCTGAATTTAATTGAATCAAAAATTCCCATTTTTAGCTTGACCGCTAAAAAAAGAAAATAAAACGAACAAAAAAGTAGACTGATCCATTTTTTTTTAAATCAAGTTAAATAAATAAAACTCATGGATGTATCGGTCTAAAACATTTAAATTCGTTAAAAGGAAAATGATTGGATCAATCCCGAGAGGATATCCTTTCTAAATGGCGCTTTTATGGATTTCCAAACCCAACACGACTTCAATTTATGTCAAACTCAAAATGAAACTTCAAAAGCCTTCTTCATTTCATAAAATATAGGATAACAATCCATCGGGAACATTTTTCTATACCTCTAAAAATCATACCATTATCAAAACTCTTCAACTTCAATTTTAATCAAAAGCTCACGGGTAAGGCAACAACCCAAAACCAAAAATCAAATCCAGCTAAATGAATAGGAAGCTCACGGTTAAGGCATCAACCCAAAACCAAAAATCAAATCCAACTAAATGAATAGGAAGCTCACGGTTAAGGCATCAACCCAAAACCAAAAATCAAATCCAGCTAGACTCAAATCCAGCATATATTTCAACAAGGGGCAGCAAGAGCAGTGAGATATAAGCCCCCAAACATAATTTATAGCATTTAAAAATGACATCCAGCATGTATTTCAACAAGGGGCAGCAAGAGCAGTGAGATATGAGCCCCCAAACATAATTTATAGCATTTAAAAATGACATCCAGCATGTATTTCAATAAGGGGTAGCAAGAGCAGTGAGATATGAGCCCCCAAACATAATTTATAGCATTTATAAATGACATCCAGCATGTATTTCAACAAGGGGCAGCAAGAGCAGTGAGATATGAGCCCCCAAACATAATTTCTAGCATTTAAAAATGACATCCAGCATGTATTTCAACAAGGGGCAGCGAAAGAAGCAAGATAAGTCCCAAATATAATTTCCAACAATAAGAAATATTTCAGCATATGTTCCAACAGCGGAGCGCAACAAATAGGGACAAAAATAAGCCCAATTATGTTTGTCATAGACATTTGTAATGAATAAAAGTGCATTTTTTAAAATGTTCTACCAATGCTCTCAGATTTTTGCAAATACACCACCCGAATATTTCAGATTTTACAAATACACCACCCAAATATTTAAGATTTTGCAAATACACTACCCGAATGTTTAGGATTTCGCAAATACATAGCCCAAATATTTCAGATTTTGCAAATACATAACCCAAATATTTCAGATTTTGCAAATACACCACCCAAATATTTCAGATTTTGCAAATACATAGCCCAAATATTTCAGATTTTGCAAATACATAGCAATTGAGAAGTATGTATGTAAAGAATTGAGTGGAACATGTATAAAGAATAAAGTGGCATGTATGTGTACTTCTCATATTACCCAAGCAACCAAATCAAAAATCTAAACCAAATTAGTTGATATGCATGAATCAACTCTTTGGAAAAAAAAAATCATTCCAATAGCTTTCATGGTTAATATTAAATAGTAAGGGAAGATGACCATAAATCATTGACAGCAACGCTAATTACTCCAGTATTGCCTCAAGAATCTTATCCGTCATAGTTCAATATTTTGCAATAAAGACAGCAATGTTATTGAGTGTGTAAGAGAGGAAAAGAGGCTACCTNATAAACCCAGAAAAACTTCTGTAACGCCTTCTTCTATCAAAGCTTCCACCCAAAATGTTAATGGCCAAGCAAGCAACCAGGCAACCAAGCAACCAAGCAAAGGTATCAAGTGAACCAGCAAGAAACCCAACAAGCCACAAAAATCCAGCAGCACTTCCCCCTTCTCTAAAATTTTCGGCCCCGAAAACTCCACAAATTTTTTTCTCCACAACACTTCCAAAAGGGCTCAAGCACACGAGATGAACAGAGCAAGAAAAATCGAAATTCGAACTAAAGAGATTTAGAGGAGATTTTGGCAGCACCTCTGCCCTCTCCAAAAAAGTTTTGGCCAGCCCTAAGATCTCCCCGAAATGGGGTTTTTATAGCAGGAGAGGGAGGAGGAGGAACACCATCGCTCACCTAGGCGGTGAGCCGAGCCAAGAGAGGCGACAAACCTTGCGTGAGGAGGTGACACCGAGGATGGCAGAGGCGTGGGAGCAGGTTGAAGCCTTTCGCAGGGCCGCAGGCGTACGAGAAGGGGGACCGCAGGCCGAATCTTCGTGATCTCCTCTGTCGGTTCGGCTAGGGTTCACGATCGGAGAGGGAAGCTCGGGTCAGCCTCGCGAACGTGAAGGAAGGCTCGGGCCAGCTTGCAAACGTGAAGGAGCGATTTAGGGATTTAGGTTTTAAAGGAAATAAAGTGAACAAAATTATATATATATATATA
>JXCR01133769.1:162969-183173 GCA_002079205.1 Phalaenopsis hybrid cultivar
ATCAAATTTCATATGATTTATCCATGTGCGGCGCCTTAGCAAAAAAAAATGGATGACCTCCTTAGGTAATTTCGACATTCCGGATGCTCCGACACAGTTTATTTCACCGTCAAAGGTCTCTTTGACAAATTCACCGATTTGCGTGTCAATTTTCTCGTGTAAAAAATATGGCAATATGAGTGTCCTTTCCTACCAAAATGGGTATCACGGGCGCGTTGGCGCAGTCCCATTTGTCGTCGGAGGTCATCCGGAGAAGTTCGCATTTTCGCCCGTCCCTTAGGCTTAATTGAAGTCTGATTTCGTGCAATTTTGTGAACTTTGTGTATTTAATGTGTGTATGTGACAAAAAAGAGTCGTGATGATGTCTTCCTAAGGGTTGAAGTCCTATTTGGAACATTTCCCTTGAATCTTTGCAAAATAGCCCATAACCGCTTATTCATAAGACGATGGTCTTGTGCCAAAGATGTTAGACATCAAATGAAAATAGGAATTGGCTAGAATTTTCTAAAAGAGTGAGTCTCAATTCTAGTTTTTTAAGATGGTCAATGGGAACTCCTAGAACTAGAACCTAGGCTCTAAGGAGGAGAAGACAAGACCTCACAAAAATGAGGTCAACAAATGGACCCCTAATAGGTGTGGTGTGTGGAACACGCACGCCGCGCGTATTGGTGTTGACCGAAGCGACCAACAAACCAAAGAATTGTTTAAGAAAAGGTCGTATTTTATATGAAATTAAATTGGAGTTGGGTTCTCAATCAGGAACCCACAACTCAAGAGAGACTTTGTGAACGAAAGGGTTGAGAATGAAATGATTTATCACAAGTTTGCTGCATTCGATTTAATCAAGTGAAAAAATTAATTTAAGGAGGTAAGGGGGCCACCAACAAGAGGTTTACGCCAAAGGAGGGCCACCAACAAGGGGTTTACACCAAAAGACCACCAACAAGGGATTTACGTCAAAGGAGGGCCACCAAAAGGGGATTGACTCCAAAAGACCACCAACAAGGGATTTACGTCGAAAGGAGGGCCACCAACAGGGGATTTACGCCAAATTTAAGGACCACCAGCAAGGGATTTACGTCAAAGGAGGGCCACCAACAAGGGGTTTATGCCAAAAGACCACCAATAAGGGATTTACGTCGAAAGGAGGGCCACCAACAGGGGGTTTACGCCAAAAGAGCACCAACAAGGGATTTACGTCAAAGGAGGGCCACCAACAGGGGATTTACGCCAAAAGACCACCAACAAGGGATTTACGTCAAAGGAGGGCCACCAACAGGGGATTTACGCCAAACTTAAGGACCACCAACAAGGGATTTACGTCAAAGGAGAGCCACCAACAAGGGATTTACGCCAAATTTAAGGACCACCGGCAAGGGATTTACGTTGCAAGGAGGGCCACCAACAGGGGGTTTACGCCAAAAGACCACCAACAAGGGATTTACGTCAAAGGAGGGCCACCAACAGGGGATTTATGCCAAAAGACCACCAACAAGGGATTTATGTCAAAGGAGGGCCACCAACAGGGGATTTACGCCAAACTTAAGGACCACCAGCAAGGGATTTACGTCAAAGGAGGGCCACCAACAGGGGATTTACGCCAAATTTAAGGACCACCAACAAGGGATTTACGTCGAAAGGAGGGCCGCCAACAGGGGGTTTACGCCAAAAGACCACCAACAAGGGATTTACGTCAAAGGAGGGCCACCAACAGGGTATTTACACCAAATTTAAGGACCACCAGCAAGGGATTTACGTCAAAGGAGGGCCACCAACAGGGGATTTACGCCAAATTTAAGGACCACCAGCAAGGGATTTACATCGAAAAGAGGGCCACCAACAGGGGGTTTACGCCAAAAGACCACCAACAAGGGATTCAAAATTAATTTAATTTATTATAATGTAAATATATATATATTCAAATTTATTTTATATTAGATGTTTTCTTTATTTTATTTTGCATTGTTCCATGTTCATTGCAAGACTATATTAACACTCAATTTGACATCCTTAAATCAATCGCATCATATGGAAAAAAGAAATCTTCATTGATCCTTCAAAATCTGATATATCGAGATACAATCCAATCGTAAAATGATCTTGCTTGAAACAAATTGTAGACTTTTAATGTCATATCCATCCTTCTGACCTCTTGGAGTTATGTAGAAACTAGCCCCTCCTACAAAGATATATTCTGGAACAAAAGTCCCCCTCACATGCACTTTGAGGCGTGCCTGTTTCATAATTCCAAGGGTCGAAGTCCCTCGAGCTCTCGATCAGGTTGATATCCAAATGCTACCTTACTATCATTCATTCTTCTGAAAGTAATTGATATTCTTTTTTACGGAACCCCTGGTACACAATGTTTTGCTAAATCTGCTCCATTTCCTTTGAGAACCAGGACCGAGCCAACAGGAAGAGGAATTTTCATTGCTCCACAAAATTCAGCTGGACCAATCACTCATATCTCTTTTTTGAACATTATGTTGCACTTGCTGAAGAGAGACACAGTGCAAAAGGGTCTCACAAAATCGTGATTATCAATATGGGGTGGTATACAATCTCCTTCTTCATAGATATTAATTATGCAGTTGTTTGGTACTCTATCTGCCGGTAAAATACGTCATTCTACCATCCTTTTTATCATCCTTTTCATAAGAGGTGGCAGCGGGTCAACTTCATCATGTCGAATAATCCCTGGGGGATTCCCTCTTTTATCATATGCATAATTATAACAAATTCGTACTGAATTTTGATCTTGCCCTTGCCCTTCATCCATTTTTGAGGCTCTGAATAGGTCCTTCCCTTTAACAGGCCTTCTCGGCCTCTTTCTCTGAGATCAAAAATATATTTCACCTTCCTTTTCTTTTCATTTTTGGAGAAGACGTCAGTATGCAATTCCAATCCTTCCAAAATATTGATGTATCTGCCTCGTATCCTTTCAAAATATTAAAAATTTTGCTTTCGCACTTTATGGAACATTGTGAGTTCTTCTTCAGAAATTATCTGCAATCTCTTAGGTTGAACATACTGCAGGATGTATGGTTCTACATCTGGATGTTCCTCACTTCTTTGAATTGTTGGGATTATAACACATTCTTTCCTAGGAGCATCATATTCCATATATTCATCATGAAAACCAGCTAGGGAATACTCTTGCAAAGTGGTCTCCAGAATTGAACTTGTGGAACCTGTCTTCCTACAGCAGTTTGAAGCAGAACATTCTGGATTATTTGCTCAGACGTTTCTTCTTTATTTTGAGAAATCGAAATATGCTTCGAAGTTGCCTCCTCAGCTTGCCTTTTTGCTAACTGTACGAGTGCTTTGCGCTTCTTTCGACTGACAATCCTGCATTGGGTGCGGGTCAACGGTACTTTTTTTGATAGATTTGTTGGAGCGCTGATGAGCTCTCCCTCTGCTGTTAAAACCATTGACCGCATCTGCCCAACTCTTCCTGACGGATCATCATCATTTTCTTGAGTTTCTTCTACATTTTCATGCTTTCTTTTCTTTGCAGTGATGTCAACTTCCTTACTTTTAAAACTGAGCACTGGTTTCAAACCTTCCATCTCCTTTAAGCTGACCACACTTAACAGGTGCCCCTCATATTCCAACTTGACTTGCTCAAAGTCCAAGTTGAAATCAATGATGGCTCCCTTTGCTACCTCTTCCTTGTTTAATGCGAGATTTATGTCATTCTTGAAAGAGAAAATCAGTCTTCCGTTCGACATTTACCTGTAAAAGACAGGAGAAATGTCAGCACATTGATAATCAAATGAACAGGAATAATGACTAATTATTATTTAGAAAGTGATTTAGTTCACGTTTGAATTTGGGAAAAATAAAGAAAACTTATTATTATTCATGAGAATTCATCTTGTCTTATTAATTTTATTACAATATTCTTGGACCCAGTTACTAAAAGTTAACGCATCTGCGTATCATAGGACCTGCAACCGGGTCCCCTGAAACGTCACGACGCATAGTACTTTTTCAAGTATCTTCCATTAATTGGGAACATAGGCCTTTCGCCCTGACAATCCACTAACTGATAAGACCCTCCAGAATAAACTTTTTCTACCACGTACGGTCCCTCCCAGGTTGGCTCAAATTTTCCCCCTATCTTACGATGTGCAAGAATAGGTTTCCTGAGAACCAGGACTAAATCACCAATATTGAAAAATCCAAGGGTGGACCAGTTTATCGTGAGCATAGATCATTCTAGCCTGGTAGAGTTCCAAATTCTGCTGTGCTGCTAAACGGCCTTCTTCGAGGGCTTCTAACTCTTCTAATCGGAGCCTAGCATTTTCCTCTGTTGTAATCTTGTTGGCTACTGCAATTCTGAGAGAAGGTAACTGAACTTCTAAGGGAAGAACGGCCTCGGACCCATACACAAGTGAATATGGCGTAGCCTAAGTTGGAGTTCTGACAGTCGTCCTGTATGCCCACAGAGCTTCTAATAACTGCTCATGTCATCCTCTTTTATTTTTGTTCAATGTCTTTTTTAGAATCTGCACGAGAGTTTTTTTAAAAGCCTCTGTCAATCTGTTTGCTCTTGGGTAGTAGATGGTAGAATATCTCCAATCTATTCCATGTCGTTTGACAAAATTGTTGATCTTCGTGCTTTTAAATGTTGAACCATTATCGGAGATTACCCTTAGTGGAACACCGAAACGATACACTATGTGAGACTTAAAGAATTGAAGAACTTGATGTGTTGTGACCTCTCTTAAAGGTACTGCTTCTGCCCATTTTGAGAAATAATCTGTTGCAGCGAGAATAAAACGGTGTCCTTTTGACGACGGAGGGTCTATCGGGCCCACAATATCTGTGCCCCAACACTCGAACGGCCACGAAGCTACTGTAGGGTGCAGCACATTCGGAGGTTGGTGCAAGACCACTCCACGTATTTGACATTGGTGGCAACTTCTGGCAACTTCCATGCAATCGGTGATCATCTTCGGCCAGTAGTAACCCATTCTTTTGATTTTCATTTTCATTTTTGGGCCTGACTGATGAGCACCACACAGACCTGCGTGTACCTCCTTGACGATCTTTTGTGCTTCCGGCCTACTCAGGCACCTCAGCCACATTTGATCGAAGGATCTTCTATATAAAACATCGTCCACTAAAGCGTACGACAATGCTCTTTTCTTAATTTGATGAGCTATTGACTTATCCTCTGGTAATTTTCCGGACTTCAAATATTCTATGAACGGTTCCCGCCAATCATCAGTATTTTCTGCAATTGCAGCCACTATCTCTTCTATTTCAAGCCTTTGTAGAACATCCATGTTGATTTTAGAAAGTATTTTTTGTCCCTCTACAGTGATATCAATTGAATTTTCTGGTGGGCATGCTAACTCTTTCGCAAGTTTTGCTAAAGCATNAGGGATGAACTACAAAATAAGGATTCAACAAATTTTGGTACCAGAAAGAGATATCGAGCAGTTGGTCGAGCAGCAAGTACGAGAAGCCTTAACCCAATCTAAAGGAGGCTCATCAATTTCAAAGGGTAGACCCTACCTAGAGGAATTCGATGTTGTACATACCATAAGGCTTTTGTGCCACCAAACTTCAAGACTTTTGATGGATAATGAAACCCTTGGTAGCATATTACACACTTTCAGGTGATTTGTTGCAATGTTGTGGGTAATGAAGCATTATTTTCCGTCAGTTCGTAAGCAGTTTGTTAGAGATTATGTTTGATTGGTATGCAATACTACCCAATGAATTAGTCAAGAAGTTTGCAGAGTTAAAGCAATTGTTCATGAAGAGATTTGTAGGAGTGCGACACCATGTCACCAAAGAAGGCCTCATAGTGGAGTGGAAAAAATCCAACGAGTCCTTAGTTGGTTACATTTTGAGATGAATAAACTTGAGCATGAAGTGTGAGCCTCAACTGGAGAAACAATAAGCGATAAAGATTCTACTCAAGAGCATTCATGCTCTAGTAGCCTTCATGCTCAAGTGACTAAAGATAAAGTCATTTGAGAAATTACTCAGTGATACACAAAAATAATATGTTGTTTTAAGTATACATTTTATTCTTTTTTTGTGATATTACACTTTAGGGAAGGGTATTTGCATTTTTTTATTGCAGGTATATCAAATTTATGCATTTAGTGCAAAAGTAGAAAAAAGGATGAATTCAGAGCCAAAACATCAAATTTTGGGATTCTGGCACTTGAAGCCCTTGAAGCGCCATTTGACAGAGAACTGACACCTGAAGTGCCAATTGAATGGCACCTGAAGTGCCATTTGAATGGCACCTGAAGTGCCATTCGACAAAGAGCAGCCAGAAGCGCCAAAACCCAAAACTGCGTGGTCATAAGCAAGTTGGCATCTGAAGCGTCAGAAGTGCCAGAGATGACTTTTTGTGGATTAAGTCCATTCAGGACAAATTTTCCATGAATTTTGAAAGAGACACTTGTTCTAAACACCCAATGGAGTGATTCAATGCATCTAGACACTTTGGAAGTTTTTTTTATGAAGGGATATGACTCTTGGATCAATATACATGNTAGGAACAATAAGCGATAGAGATTCTACTCAAGAGCATTCATGCTCTAGTAGCTTTCATGCTCAAGTGACTAAAGATTAAGTCATTTGAGAAATTACTCAGTGATACTCAAAAATAATATATTGTTTCAAGTATACATTTTACTCTTTTTTTTGTGATACTACACTTTAGGGAAGGGTATTTGCATTTTTTTTATTACAGGTATATCAAATTTAGGCATTTAGTGCAAACGTAGCAAAAAGGATGAATTCAGAGCCAAAACATCAAATTTTGGGATTCTGGCACTTGAAGCCCTTGAAGCGCCATTTGACAGAGAACTGACACCTGAAGTGCCATTTGAATGGCAACTGAAGTGCCATTCGACAAAGAGCTGGAGCCAAAATCGCCAAAACCCAAAACTGCGTGGTCATAAGCAAGTTGGCATCTGAAGCATCAGAAGTGCCAGAGATGACTTTTTGTGGATTAAGGCCATTCAGGACAAATTTTTCATGAATTTTGAAAGAGACACTTGTTCTAAACACCCAATAGTGTGATTCAATGCATCTAGACACTTTGGAAGTTTTTTTTATGAAGGGATATGACTCTTGGATCAATATACATGTCTTTTGAATTCAAAAGGGTTGACTTTTGGATAGAATTTTGGAAAGAATTTTGAATTCTTTTTGGAGGGAGGCAGCCTTTAATAAAAGAGAGGAGAGTCTAGGGCTAGGAGATTTTTAGAAAGGAGCGACAAGAAGAGTTTGAATAGAGGGAGAGTGGCGTGAGATAAAGAGAGAATGAAAGTCAAGGACTTGAAGATTTTATTCAAGGATCCTAAGAGGAGAGGGAATGTGAGAGGTTTCTTCTTCATTACACTTTTAAGAGAGAATTGAGAGTGCAAGGAGANGGGAGGCAGCCTTTAATAAAAGAGAGGTGAGTCTAGGGCTAGGAGAGTTTTAGAAGGGAGCGACAAGAAGAGTTTGAATAGAGGGAGAGTGGCGTGAGATATAGAGAGAATGAAAGTCAAGGACTTGAAGATTTTATTCAAGGATTCTAAGAGGAGAGGGAATGTGAGAGGTTTCTTCTTCATTACACTTTTAAGAGAGAATTGAGAGTGCAAGGAGATAAATCGCTTGAAGAGAACTTCTAGGGATTTTCTTAGGAAGTATTGTGAGATAAGTTGTGTTCTTTTATTTTTTTATTTTGTAAACTTATTTTTATATATGAAATATGTGTTTTGTCATATCCTTCTCATGAATTCTGAATAGTCTTCTTTATCCTTCTCCCTCCTTTGAGATATGGTTTTGTGAAAAAATTGATTTTGTTTTATATGGCTTTAAATGTCAATAATTTGTGGTGATTTCAACTCCAAAATTTATTTACTTTTTGATCTGGCCAATTAAAATGTTAAAATATGTTGAGAAATGTATTTTACGAAAGGGCTATGATTTCTATAACATGGGGAGAATCACATTTGATTCCATGGGAGAGAATGTGGGGTTGAGAGCAAATAAATAAAGAAATATATTTTGTTTGATCCAGAATCAGAGATTTTAAGGTGACAGACTAAAATCCCCAATTTGATCCAGTCCAGTTGTTTGGAAATTAATGCAATATTGTTAGCCATCAGGTAAGGGAGTAGTGGGAGCTCTAGAGTGGCAGTCGGTATCCTCCCAACCTAAGCACAAATTTGGGACCAAACTTTGGATTAGTCAATGTTCTTTATGCACTTGGGAGAGGGTAAAAAATAGGATTACTTCTATTTGACACAAACAAATTTTATATGTTTTAAAATGATTTTAACTTCTTCACAACCCATACACTTATTGTAAAGGGGAATGATACTTTATTAAATTTGAACTCTTCACCTCAAATAATTTGTTTTGTTTTCATAAATTTTACTTTTAAAAGTTTAGCAATTAGTTTAATTAACTTAGTCTTGTAACTGTATTTTATTNATGGCTCAAATTAGAGCAATTGTGCATGAGAAAAAGTTTGGCCGGTAAGTCATACTTAAAGGAACATTTGCACTCTCATAAAATGACAGAAGGTGCATCTGCTATCGATCACTTAAGTCTTTAAAGAGATCGTTTTTGATTTGAAAGTCATGAAAGTTAACTATGATGAAGAATATTTGATATTAATATTGTTGTGCTCATTGTCTNTTATTGTATATGTCATGTGTAATTTGTAATATTAAAAAATATTTACAAAATTGACACACTAAATCCACACTACATTACTCAACAATGCTAGCAGCCTGCAAGAAGAGGTTAAGCATATGAAGTCCTTGGAAAAGGCTGAAAATTCCAGATAGCTAAGGCATTCAAGAAGATATCTGAGATAGTAACAACGGTCGACAAGGACAAGCAACCAATGAGGATTCAGGTTGAGCACAGCAAGACCAGTCACAACAGTAGTATGCTCAGTAGTACAGTCAGTCCTACTAGTAGTCTTTTTCATCGGATACTGTACAAGATATATGGCAAAAAGGGTTTGTTGATGGCAGAAACTTCGAACAGAGCGTACTCCATTAAAGATGAAACCGTGGCTAATATGTTTAGAAATTTAACGAAGAAGCTTGAATTCAAATTATCTGAGCCAAAGAGACCATAAGAGGTTTACAAGAAGGATCAACCCAACTACTGCCCTTACCACATGTTACTTGGACACACCATAGAGGGTTGTTTTAGCTTCAAGGGTTGGCTCAAGAGGAATTTCAAAGTAGGGAATATAACATTCCGAAAGAGTATTTAAAAGAACCTGAAAGAGGTTTTAAAAATATGATTTTAGCCGAGCCAATCACTCCAATAGATCCGTACACATATGAGATTGGATGGAGCATAGTCTGGAGTAGATCATCCAAGAAGATACTGGGTTGGATTTGGACCTCTTTGGTACAAGCTGCAGCTCAGAATTTGCAACTTGCCATGNCGGACCTCTTCGTTACAAGTTGCAGCTCAGAATTTGCAACTTGCCATGCCAAAGATAGAGATTACACCGGAGAAGTCACCACAACTGGATACCAAGAAGGACGAGATCGTGCACAAGATGAGGACTGATAGCGCGAAGGGTAGGATAATGACTGCCCCAATTAGATTGGTTGTCTCAAATTTAAAGGAGAAATTCCTCAAACTGCTGACTGTGTACGATTATCTCTACGCCCCTCCGTGGTATTTTGACTATAAGGATTGAGATTTCGAGTATGTTTTGGTTTTCTCTAACAATGATGTAACTGACCACAACCAATTTAACTTCGATTTTAATCCCTAGAATGATCCTAAAATCATACTTAGGTCTAATTGATACTTTAACCAAAATGAAGGGGATTCCAATAACACCGGTTACAATAGTTTCGGGAGTGAGGAGCCAGTCCTAAAATGCCAAGGCACATTAATTGTAATCAGTTTGGACATTTCTAATTCAGATTTAGCACTAAAAGAGTTGGTTGTAATGTGAAAAGAAGAAGAGATCACCAAAGTGAACCTAAGGAGTGGTAAAGTGTTACCCTCGAAAATGGCTCCAATAGAAAAAGGGAAGCAAACACTTACCGAGAAGAGCCACGTCCGCCAATGAAAGAAACACATGCTCAAGAGTAAATTGGAGGTTCAAATACTGTAAATTATAATGTACTAACTCATCTTAGGAAGTTTCCTTCCAAACTAAGCATCTACAATGCTTTGATCCTATCAAAGAAGATGAGGGAATCTCTTATTAAGGCTTCACTTGATCTAGAAGATTGCTTAGCTTAGTTGGGTAGCACATCCTCAGATGAAGATTGTAATTTAAAGGAACAAACTGGATAAACATTCACCGATGAAGACTTTCTGCTTGGTACTACCAATCACAAACAATCACTCTACATTTCCGTCAACATCAGTAGATTTGTACTCTCCAGAGTTTTGGTAGATCCGGGGGTGTCACTCAACTTAATGAGTCTACGGACATTAGCGCATTTGGATATTGATGCACAAGAGGTTACCACCAATAAGATGATGTTAAGAGGATTCAATTAGAAGAGAGAAAGCGCGCTTGGGTCGATTGCGCTACTCACGAAGGTTACTGAGCTAGTAAGAACCACTAAGTTCCATATCATCGACATAGAAACCTCTTTCAATGATTTTCATGGTCGACCATGAATTCAAGCGGAAAATATGGTCCCATCATTGTTACACTAGTGCATTAAGTATTACAAGGAAGGACATGTACACTGCATCATAGGAGACTTACAATCGTTCTTAATTTATGAAGTAGGCATCGACAAAGTTGCCGTCTATTATGCTCCACCAAAGAAGACTGTCTTTTTCCGAGAAGTTGTGCCAAATAAGATTGAATTTTTAAAGGGATCACAAGAGTGAGACTATTTAACTCTACTTCAACTATCTCCCACCACTCCTTTGCAACGAGTTGGTGGAGGTTCACGCTGAGAACAAAGCCACGGATGTGGGCGAGGAAGAACAAACATATTTGTTGAATGGACTGTCAATCGCCATTTGTTTGGGAATAATTTAGATTTAATTTAATGTATATATAAATTTTATTTTATAAAAGTAGCATTTTAATTTTAAAAAGAAATTATGCTTTATTTTAAAAATACGAGACCAGACCGATCTCATATATTCAATAGTTTAAATAAGCAAGCGCAACTCCGCAAGTGATGTACCTATCCCAGAGAGTATACATAGTACTTGATAGTGAGACTCAATTAAATAAACTATAGAATTTATGACATCCATTTTGCTCTAAAAAACCTTTATGTTGACTGGCAAGTTCCTCTATTTAATGTAGACAATTAAAAAGGGTTTATATTAAGCTGCGTTCTAAGGTTCCCTATAAAGGCAAGCTCCTATACTTAATTGATTGAAATCACTTAAGAATACTCTCAATTCAGATCAGTGGTTTTGTTTTAAAGATTTTTTAAGTCTTAATTTTTAAGATTGGACAATAGAAATTCAAAATAAAATAGATCAAGTAGGAACAATTATTTTCAGCAATCCAAGGGCATGAAAGGTAGGAGATCTCACTGATCTTAGGGGAACCTCAGTGACTTCTCAAGCTATCATATTATTTGGCTCCAATTTTAAGAAAATATTATTTGATATTTCATCCTGCCAGTTTTATTATTTAGGGCATACACTTTCATGAAACAGTCATATAAATAACATGAAAGATAGGAGGGTTTATTTCGTAACGAACGACAACCTCAGATCCTAAAGCTAGTTAGAGCTTAAATTACACAAAATGATTGTGAAAATGCCTAAATATTAGTTGAGGATTTATACTGTACTAGACGGGCTACCTCAAAATCTTACGGCTTATTATTTAATTCTAATGAAAGATTCACTGTTGTTGATCTACTTGTTCCCTCAAGTTGTTCTTATGTGTGCTCTTATCATGCTACCCATATAGTGAACTCCAAGATCCTCATCAATGTAACAGTTCCATGTCTTCAGGTTTAAGGTTTAACAGTTTTCATGTCAAATTTGGTTATCATTCAAGTGTTCCCAGGGGGTCTTAAAGTTGATTAGAGCGACACCGGTTAGGATCCCACAGCTCCTTCATTCTGGTACAACTATTTTCTTTAGAATTTACTTAGTCTAAAAAATTTGTTAAGGTTATTTAAACTAGGAAGATCTCGTTAGCAATCGTAGGTTACCTCATCCGAGGGACTCCTGCTTTGAAGCGTATTAGGTTTAATTTGAAAATTTTTATCTTAATTTTGAAAATTTTTTGTTTTGACTTTTGAAAATTATTTTAACCAAGGATGCATATCATATTAAAATTTTAGTAAATTGCAGAAGTAAAATGACAATAAATAAACTAGACATGTGTACATTTCATCTTCTCACTGCATTCGCTGAAATTTTAGCATTCATAACCATGTATATATTTCAATGTGTAAAGTAAGAATTACTACTAAGTATTAATGAAGCCTTAATGTTTTAAGTTCAAAAGAGACCACAATTCATAACTTGGTGGGTCCTTAAAGGTTTTAAGAGATTATTTTCTTGAACAAAGCACAATAAGTTCAATTATTCTTCAAAATATCCAAAAGATTATACAAGTGTTCTTCATAATCACTATTTCGAGTTCATGTGAACTTATTAAGTTGTTGAATAGATCACCTAAAATTCATTAGGTTTGAGTTGTACTCAATTCTATACCTTAATTAATCCATGAGAGGGGGGGGGTGGACAAGTTTTAGCTTGTAGTCTTTGAATGGGCTTAATAATGGATTATCTTCCTACTAACCCCTCAAGTATCTTTATATTAAAGTTAGCTCACTGCTAAGCTCTCAAGTCATTAGAGATGGATGTGTAATTTTGGAAAATGTCATATTAAAAACACTTAATTAAAAGATTAGCCCATAACTAATCCATTGATTTCAGACTCTAGATTAGTAAATTGTCAACTTTCAAATTCATGTCTTAAACATTTAAATCATTTAAGTTAGTTTCTTCTTCCAATGTTTAATAATTTGGATAATTACACTTATACCCTCATTTTCTAAATGGTGGAGGTTAATTGGTTTCTACCTTATACCCTCATGTTTCAATCACCTTAGAATATTGCTTTAGATCAAGATATTACCCTTTAAACTTATAGCACATCCTAAATTTTAATTAGGGGGTGAATGTGGAAATTACAATTTTTCCCCAAAGGCTTCCATCTTCATAAATCTTTTAAGTTAATTCACATGAGCTTGAAAATTTGTTGACCTATCTCTCATGGGTCGATTAAGGTACCTGATACATATAAAATATATAGTGTTCCTAGACACATTCTTATATTTATTTTTAAGATATTGCACTTTAATGGAAGGTATTTGTGTATTTTTCTTTCAGGTATAAGTTAAATGATGAAAAATGCTAAGAAGGGTGAAAAAAAAATCAAATTTGGGGCAAAAATGCTGAAGTTTTGCAAAAGTATTTTGGCGCCTAAGCGCCATAACTGACAATTAAGCATCGATGAAACAGAGAAGGCCACACTTAAGTGCATGAGGCCCCACGCTTAAGTGCCAGTGACAGTCACTTGACGGGTTAATTCATTTTGAAGAAATTTGAAGGGACATTTGAGGCACCTATTGGTTAAAATGGAGGTTATAACAACCAAAGACGAAAATATAATTAAAAAACTTGTGAAAGGGGGCATCCCATGGTAAATATATCGAATCAGGACACATTTTGAAGAGATACCATGACACCTCTTGGAAAATCATGAAAGAAAGAAGTTGAGACTTTTAGAAGGGGCTTGAAGGGTTTTGAAAAGTTCTTGAAGAAGTTCGTGGAGAAGCTTTTGGAGAAAAATTTAGGCACCACAAATTTATTTTTCCTTTTATTTTTAGTTTTATTTTGAGAGTTAGGAGTGTTGTAAGTGAGAAGAGATTCAAATGAGCTTTAAGAGTTTGATGAAGGATTTAAGATAAGTTTTTATCTTTGTTTGAAACAACATTTGGTTTTAATCAAGAATTTTTGTTGGTTTCATAATGATTTCTACTTTTAAACTAAAGTGTGGTTTTGTTTTCTCCATGGATTCTGAGTAGTTTTGACTATGATTTCTTCTTTTAAACTAAAGTGTGGTTTTGTTTTCTCCATGGATTTTGAGTAGTTTTCATGAGACTTTTTGTTGGTTTGACAATGATTTCTTCTTTTAAACTAAAGTGTGGTTTTATTTTCTCCATGGATTTTGATAGCTTTATTTATCATCGAAGTAATTAAGTTTTGGATGGAAGTTGTGGAGAGTATTGATCTTTAATGTTGGAAGTTGTGATGGGTAATTAAATTTTGGGATGGAAGTTGTGGAGATTATTAATCTTTAATGTTGGAAGAAGTTGTGATTATTTAATTCCATGCACTTCATTTACTTCTTGATCTGACCCATCTTGATGTTAAACGTTTATTGTGAGAACATGCAAGAACTGAGATGGTGTTGTCTCAGTCAACAATTAGAAAAAATCAAATAAGATTGTGTGAATGAGAATGTAGTTCATATGATTGAGTGCAAATAAATAAGGAAATAATCTTTGAAGGGTGTAGAGTTAGAGGACTTTAGAGTGACAAGCTAAATCCCACAACTTAGTTTGTTGTTTTAGGTTTTGATACGAGATGTTAGTTCCTAGGTAGAGGGAACCGAGGGAGCTCTAGAGTGAGACCTAGTATCTTCCTTGCTTAACCGGTCATCAAAACTATCTTTAGGTTTTGTTACTTTAATTATCACATACTGTGAACATTCCCTTTGGGTTTGATATTCGGGGCTTAATAAAAAAGTCCTATATTACTTGATAACAATACATATACTTGCATAGTATCCCAAAATATATTAAGTTAACAAATTAAATTCTTACTTTCTCCAAGATCAAGTTTTTGGTACTATTGCAAAGTAAAGAAAGATAAGTAAAAAATATAATCAAATACTTTGTTATATTGTTGAATATAAACAATCAGGATCAAGTTTTTGGTGCCATTGTTAGGGATTGATTGAAAGAAAATTTCTATTTTAGAAAGTGTTATTTAAACTTTAAGAGTTATTGTAGGAATATCTTATTATAGTATTTTATTTATAAATTATTGTGTTTTATTTTATTTTATTTTATTGTTAGTATATGCGTAGTTTAGATTCTGAAGGACTAGTGCCCTACGATTTTGAATTAGAAAGAACTATTGAGAAAATCTGAAAAAGCAAAAAAAAATAAAAAAAATTGAAGAATCTAAAAAAATTACAGAAATGTCGGATCAAAATAATGCTAAAATGCATCAAGAATTTAGACCATTAAGAGATTATGCGAACCCTACGGTAGATGAACTTCATTGTAGTATTAAAAATACTACTGTAGTGGCTAATTCATTTGAGCTTAAACCTTTTATTATCCAAATGGTATCAAATAATCAGTTTGGGGGATCACCAACTAAGATTCAAATTTACATCTTGCCAATTTTCTAGAATTCTGCGCTACATTTAAATACGGTGGTGTATCAGATGATGCCATAAGACTTAGATTATTTCCTTTCTCACTGAGGGATAAATCTAAGATGTGGTTGCATTCATTAGCACCTGGATCTATCAGAACTTGGGGTGATTTAGCACAAAAATTCTTTGCTAAATATTTTTCACCATAAAAAACTATGAAACATAGAAATGATATTATATCTTTTAATCAGTTTGAGGGGAAATCTATTTATGAAGCATGGGAAAAATTTAAAGAACTATTAAGAAAATGTCCACATCATTCTATGCCAGATTGGTTAATAATCCAAACTTTTTATAAAGAATTAGTTGGGTCTCTTAAATCTATTATCGATGTCGCTGCTAGTGGTTCATTGATGTCAAAACCATTTCAGGATGCTTATGCTTTAATTGAAGAAATGGCTACCAATAATTTTCAATGACCTTATGAGAGGGAAAATTTAAAANTAGATTGGCTAATAATCCAAACTTTTTATAATGAATTAGCTGGGTCTCTTAGATCTATTATCGATGTCGCTGCTAGTGGTTCATTGATGTCAAAACCATTTCACGATGCTTATGCTTTAATTGAAGAAATGGCTACCAATAATTTTCAATGACCTTATGAGAGGGAATATTTAAAAAAAGTAGCCAATATTCATGAATCTGATGCATTTACTATGTTAGCAAATCAAGTTGTTGTAATTTCAAGGAAGTTGGACCAATTTGGAATGAATTTTTCTCAACGAATTTCCATTATTTAAGAGAATTCATTAGGCCAAATGATAGATTTTCAAGCATCATTAGATTCTTTGAATTCCATAAAAAATAAGCAGAATAACCCATATTCAAATTATTATAACCCAGGTTGGAAGAGCCATCCTAATATTAACTGGAATAATACTTCGGATGGTCGTAACCAACAATGGGGGAACAACCAAGTAAACCCATTGAGAAACTGGAACAACCAAGAGAATAATAATAATAGATCTACCTATCCTCCAGGTTTCAACAGTAATCCACAATTTAAGGAGAAGAAGTTATCTATATAAGATGTGGTGTCACAAAAGGGAAATAAATTACAAAGTTAATGAGATACAATTATAAATATTGTGAATCAACTTGGAGATATTGCAAATTAATTAAGTACTAGATCTCAAGGAACACTTCTTAGTAATACTGAAACAAATTAGAAAGACCAGAATAAAGAGCAAGTAAAAAGCCATTCAACTTAGAAGCGAAAAAGAGTTGGAAGGCAATGTTCAAAAAGAAGCTGAAGTAAAGAGAGAAGAAATTGAAGAACCAAAAGAGGNTTCAAGCATCATTAGATTCTTTGAATTCAATAAAAAACAAGCAGAATAACCCATATTCAAATTAATATAACCCAAGTTGGAAGAGTCATCCTAATATTAACTGGAATAATACTTCGGATGGTAGTAACCAACAATGGGGGAACAACCAAGTAAACCCATTGAGAAACTGGAACAACCAAGAGAATAATAATAATAGATCTACCTATCCTCCAACTTTCAACAATAATCCACAATTTAAGGAGAAGAAGTTATCTATATAAGATGTGGTGCCACAAAAGGGAAATAAATTACAAAGTTAATGAGATACAATTATAAATATTTTGAATCAACTTAGAAATATCGTTCATTAAGTAGTAGATCTCAAGGAACACTTCTTAGTAATACTGAAACAAATCAGAAAGACCAGAATAAAGAGCAAGTAAAAAGCCATTTAACTTAGAAGCAAAAAAGAGTTGGAAGGCAATGTTCAAAAAGAAGCTGAAGTAAAGAGAGAAGAAATTGAAGAACCAAAAGAGGATGCTCCGAAAGGTTTAGAAAGACCTATTTCTCCACTGAAAATTGACTTGGAAAAACCACCACCCCCATTTCCTCAGAGACTTCATCTATAGAAGTTGGATAAGCAATTTTTGATATTTCTAAAAAATTTTAACAAATAGACTCCAATATATGTGGCAAACTATGGAAAGTACGTCACACATACTGGTGTCGACCAAAATGATCAAATAAGTTTGAGAGTGAAGACATTGTTGTTCGGCATTTGAGTTTCAAATTTTGGGACATAGTCTGAAGATTGAAGTTTTAATTTAGGTTTTGTAGATTTTAAAATTTTTGTTTGATTTGGGTAAGTTAAAGGTTTTGAAGTTTTGGATATTTTATTTGAGGGTCTTTGAAATTTTCATTCCTTTGGTTATTTTGAGGGGTTTTGATGTTTTTTGACTTTTGTTTACTAGTTTAAGATTTTGATAATTATGTTTCTTAACGACTGAATTCATTAAATATTCTTACCAGGGATTTGGATAAATGTTTCCTGAAAGAGTTTAGTTTGAGATTTTAGGGAATAAAGTTATTAGAATACTTACTCCTAACCTAAGGAAGGCAACTAAACAATCTAAGGATGGTGCTATAGAATCCTAAGGGCTTACAAGATTTTAAAAAAGGCTTATACACGATGCAATCACTCTTCATGTATTATGTAATAAAATATATGAAAGCCTAAAGATAGTACTATTTTGCATCATGTCTTGAATGAAATATGTCTAAGGATGGTGTAATCAAGATGTTTCTCATAGATCAAAATATTTGAAAGCCTAAAGAAGGTGTTATTNAATTTCATCTCAAGTAATACTATTGAGAACACTCTTTATCAATAAATATATGTGAGATGACAGATGTTTGAAGACTTAGATAGAATAATAGGTTTTGAAAAAGTTTGAATTCAGTTGAACTAAGAAACTTGTGTCCATTGAGTTAATTTAAATTTAAAAAGGTTACTTTTAATTAAAGTTCAATTTATGTTGGTTGTTAAATTTTAAAAAGGGTTTTTAAAATTTTAAAACTTAATTTGATGNCAATTAAAGTTTATTTCATGTAGATTTAACGGTTTGAAAGCCTAAAGATGGTGTAATTATGCTTCATGTCTTACAGGAAAAAAGTCTAAGGATGATTCAATTTAACTTTGTGTCTTACAGAATGAAAGGTTTAAAACCCTAAAGATNGATGTCTGTTATTCTCATTGAAATTGCTAATTCCAATCAGGCGATTAAAGCTTCATATTGGGCCTCATTATTCGTGCAAGGCTCTGTTAAATGATAGGCTCGATCTGGTGTTATGAATATCAAGCCAACTCCTTCTTTGTCAAATATTACTGTCCCTGAATCTTTATCTCTTTGTGATGATGAAGCTCCATCAAAGTACATTTTCCAAATTTGAGAATTGGATGGTTGTATATTCATTATTTGCTCATCTGGTAGATCATCATTGAGAGGTGAATCAGCTGGTAACGGATGCGCTGCGAGGAAATCCGCTAAAATTTGTCCTTTAATGGTGCGCAGAGGTACAAATGTTATTTTGAATTGCAATAGAATCATTGACCATCTTGCTAACCTTCCAGATAGTGTTGGCTGAGTCATTAAGTATTGTAATGGATTAACCCTCGAAATTAGTTGGACCTTGTGAGCGAGCATGTAATCCCTAAGCTTTTGAGCAGCGAAGATTAAAGCTAGACAATGCTTCTCGATGGGTGGATACTTTATTTCCGTCGGAATCAGACAACGACTCAGGTAGTAAAGGGCATTTTCTTTCCCTTCATCATTAACCTATGCTAACAGGGCACCAAGAGAGTCGTCCAAAGCCGCAGTATAAAGTATCAAAGGTCTACCCAAAATCGGGGCTGCCAACACAGGTGGCACCATTAAATACTGCTTAATTTCTTCAAAAGCCCTTTGGCACTTCTCATCCCAAATATATTTTGCGTCCTTTTTTACTAGTACCGAAAAGGGCTTACACCTTCCTGACAGATTAGAAATAAAGCATCTTAAATATGCCAATTTCCCTTGAAAAGATCGTAACTGCTTTAAACTCTTCGGGGGTGGCATTTCTAATTTCGCTTTAATCTTTTCTGGGTCGATTTCAATCCCCCGGTGACGGACAACAAATCCAAGGAACTTCCCAGAAATGACACCAAAGGCGCACTTTAGGGGATTCATCTTGAGATTAAATCGTCGCAATTGTTCGAAGACAATCCTCAAATCATACAAATGATCTTCCTTCCATTTACTTTTAATGACCAAATCATCCACATAGCATTCGACTTGATTGTGAATGAGGTCGTCAAAAATTCTTGTCATGGCTCGCTGATAAGTTTCTCCGGCATTCTTCAATCCAAATGGCATTACGGTGTAGCAATAAATTCCAATTGGAGTTCTGAAAGCTGTTAATGTTGCATCTTTCGGTGCCATCTTGATTTGATTATACCCGGATGATCCATCCATAAATGAGGAAATTGCATGTGATGATGCAATATCTACCATTAGCTCTGGAATTGGTAAAGGGAACTCATCCTTCGGGCATGCTTTGTTTAAATCTCTGAAATCCACGCAAATACGTATCTGACCATTCTTCTTTCTCACTGGCACTATGTTGGCTAACCATGTTGGATACTGTTATTCTCGTACAAAATTAGCCTCTATCAATTTCTTAACCTCAGCGGTGACCTGTTGCTTGATCTCAAGGCGCATCCTCCTGGGAGCTTGCTTTATTGGAGCCATGGAGGGGTCTATTCTGAGCTTATGAACTGAAACCTCTGGCGATAGACCTGGCATCTCCTCATAGCTCCAAGCAAAACAATCCTTGAATTTTGTAAACAAATTGATTAAATTTGTAGATTCTTCATCACTGAGCAAAGAACTTATGAAGGTTGGTCTAGGATCTTCCTTTGACCCTAGATT
>JXCR01133775.1:21318-38577 GCA_002079205.1 Phalaenopsis hybrid cultivar
AAAAAAAATTACTATTTTCTAGATGGATATACCGGGTATCACCAATTCTTAATTACTCCTGAGGATCAAGAGAAAACAACATTTACAAGCCCTTGTGGAACATTTGCTTTTCGTAGAATGCCTTTTGAACTATGTAACGCACCTGCGCCATTTCATAGATGTATGATGTCAATTTTTAGTAATTGAACGTGGAATGAAAGTATTTATGGATGATTTTTTATATTCAGAACTTCATTTGAATTATGTTTAAATAATTTTGAAAATGTTCTGAAATTATGTTAAAAAAATCGCATATTCCAAATAAACACCCAAATGCAAATGTATCTAGCCCAGACTATATAATTTATAACACATTACAACACATGTCTCAAGTCCAAACATAAAAATAAACAACACATCACAATTCTCAAGTCCAAAATACATAGTCTAACACATATTATAGACATAAAAATAATTCAATCCTCCTCATCTCATCTTCAGAATCACCGCTATTCCAAACACTTGTAGATTCATAATTAGGGTATCTAGGATTTGGAGGAAATTGCACTCCTTGGTTACCCCTAATTAGGCCTTCCAAAGATGAGTGAAACTTCTCTCCATAATCACTTTTCCTTCTATTATACCCATCAATATGACCTGCAAAGCTTTCTAAATTTTTGTGTCTTATCTGCGGTATAGTTGATATTGTCTATCATCCTCTGTAATATTCAATATTGGGTCTCAATAGACTCACCTCTAGAAGTAGAAGCACGTGAGGTAGATGGTCTAAAAGTAGAAGTAACAGANGAGAGTAGCTAGTATTCATGATTCTGATGTGATGTCAATTTTAGCATCTCAAATTGACGCTATATCAAAAAAGATCGATCAAATTGGAGTGAACTATTCTCAAATACCACCAGTATTAGAGGAAAATTCACTAGGACAAACAATTGATACTCAATAATCTTACAAAACTTTGAATGCTATNTAGAGTAGCTAGTATTCATGATTCTGATGTGATGTCAATTTTAGCATCTCAAATTGCCGCTATATCAAAAAAGATCGATCAAATTGGAGTGAACTATTCTCAGATACTACCAGTATTAGAGGAAAATTCACTAGGACAAACAATTGATACTCAATAATCTTACAAAACTTTGAATGCTATAAATAATCAAAAAAATAATCCTTATTCAAATTATTATAACCCGGGATGGAAAAATCACCCTAATTATAGTTGGAATAATTATACCAATTCGGTGAACCCCTAAGAAAGTTCAAATAACCAAAGAAATCCTAACTATTGACCTTATTATATGTCTGGATTTAACTCTAACCCTAANGAAATAATAATCCTTATTCAAATTATTATAACCCGGGATGGAAAAATCACTCTAATTATAGTTGGAATAATTATACCAATTCGGTGAACCCCTTAGAAAGTTCAAATAACCAAAGAAATCCTAACTATTGACCTTATTATATGTCTGGATTTAACTCTAACCCTAACCCACAAGTTAAGAAAAAGAAGTTTACTATAGAGGAAATAATGTTGAAAATGGGAAATCATATATAAAATCAAGGGGCTACTATTATAAATATTGAAAATCAATTAGGACTAATAACTACTGCACTTAGATTACAAACCTTCAGGAATTCTTTCTAGCATTGTGGAAGTTAATCCAAAATATCAGAATNGGAAAAAGAAGTTACCTATAGAGGAAATAATGTTGAACATGGGAAATCATTTATAAAATCAAGGGGCTACTATTATAAATATTGAAAATCAATTAGGACAAATAGCTACTGCACTTAGATTACAAACCTTCAGGAATTCTTTCTAGCATTGTGGAAGTTAATCCAAAATATCAGAATAAGGAGCAAATTAAAACTATTCAATAATGAAGAGGAAAATAAGTAGAAACAAGAATCTAAAGAGAAATTGAAGTAGAGGAGGAGATGGAAATTCCTTTAGAGAAACTAACACCTCCGTTTCCTCAACGATTGAAGCAGAAGAATAAAGATAAAAAATTTACAAAATTTTTGGAAATGCTTAAAAAGTTAACATTAAATATTCCTTTCATTGAGGCTTTAGAACAAATGCCAAGTTATGTGAAATTTATGAAGGATATACTAAAGAAGAAAAGGAAGTTTGTAGATCACGAGACCGTTACACTTAGTGAAGAGTGTAGTGCTATTATTCAGTAAAAACTTCCTAAAAAGTTAAAAGATCATGTTAGTTTTATTATGCCAAGTGAAAAACTTTTCGGAAAAGCCTCATATGATCTACGAGCTAGTATTAACCTAATGCCTTTATCAATTTTTAAGCATTTAGATTTAAGAGAAANTAAAAAACTTCCTAAAAAGTTAAAAGATCATGTTAGTTTTATTATGCCATGTGAAAAACTTTTCGGAAAAACCTCATATGATCTACGAGCTAGTATTAACCTAATGCCTTTATCAATTTTTAAGCATTTAGATTTAAGAGAAATTTCCCCTACTACTATAACTCTTCAGTTAGGTGATTGATCAATAACTTTTTCTAAAAGAGTTATAGAAGATGTATTAGTGAAAGTGGATAAATTTATTTTTCCTCTAGACTTTATTGTATTAGATATGGAGGAAGATAAAGAGATTCATATTATTTTAGGGAGACCATTTAGGGATAGTTGTGATAGATGTGCAAAAAGGAGAATTAATAATGAGAGTCAATGATCAAGAAACAACATTTAATATTGCAAAAGCTATGAAATATCCTGCAATAGAAAGAGATAATGCATGTTTTAGGATGGAAGTTACTGATTATCTGAATAATGAGCAATTTAAGGGAATGTTTGAAAAAAAATTAAAGCAAGAAGAGTATTTTGAGAATGAGAATGAAATAAAAGAAGATAATTTAGATTATGTTCAAGACAATTTTGAAACTTTAGACCTTTTAGAAAATGATAATAAAATTCATATTCCTTCAAGTTTTAAACCACCTAAACGTGAACTGAAAGTATTACCTGCCCATTTAAAATATGTATTTTTAGGAGATTCATCTACGTTGCCTATCATTTTATCTTTTGATTTAACTGAAATTCAAGAACAAAAATTAATATAAATTTTGAAAAGANAAATAAAATTCATATTCCTTCAAGTTTTAAACCACCTAAACGTGAACTGAAAGTATTACCTGACCATTTAAAATATGTATTTTTAGGAGATTCATCAACGTTGCCTATCATTTTATCTTTTGATTTAACTGAAATTCAAGAACAAAAATTAATATAAATTTTGAAAAGATTTAAAAAGGCTTTTGGATGAACTTTAACAGATATTAAAAGAATCACTCCTTCAATATGTATGCACAAAATTCTATTAGATGAACAATACAAAACTAACGTTGATCCTCAAAGGAGATTAAACCCAATAATGAAAGAAGTTGTTAAAAAAGAAATCTTAAAATGGTTAGATGCTGGAATTATATATCCTATTTCAGACAGTGCTTGGGTAAGTCCAATTCACTGTGTTTGAAAGAAAGGAGGAGTGAATAATGAAGTAAATGAGAAAAATGAATTAATTCCAATAAGACAAGTTACTAGTTGGTGAATTTGTATAGACTATAGAAAATTAAACATGACCACCAAGAAAGATCACTTTCCTTTACCTTTTATAGACCAAATGTTTGGATAGATTGGCTGGAAAAAAAAAATTACTATTTTCTAGATGGATATACCGGGTATCACCAATTCTTAATTACTCCTGAGGATCAAGAGAAAACAACATTTACAAGCCCTTGTGGAACATTTGCTTTTCGTAGAATGCCTTTTGAACTATGTAACGCACCTGCGCCATTTCATAGATGTATGATGTAGATTTTTAGTAATTGAACGTGGAATGAAAGTATTTATGGATGATTTTTTATATTCAGAACTTCATTTGAATTATGTTTAAATAATTTTGAAAATGTTCTGAAATTATGTTAAAAAAATCGCATATTCCAAATAAACACCCAAATGCAAATGTATCTAGCCCAGACTATATAATTTATAACACATTACAACACATGTCTCAAGTCCAAACATAAAAATAAACAACACATCACAATTCTCAAGTCCAAAATACATAGTCTAACACATATTATAGACATAAAAATAATTCAATCCTCCTCATCTCATCTTCAGAATCACCGCTATTCCAAACACTTGTAGATTCATAATTAGGGTATCTAGGATTTGGAGGAAATTGCACTCCTTGGTTACCCCTAATTAGGCCTTCCAAAGATGAGTGAAACTTCTCTCCATAATCACTTTTCCTTCTATTATACCCATCAATATGACCTGCAAAGCTTTCTAAATTTTTGTGTCTTATCTGCGGTATAGTTGATATTGTCTATCATCCTCTGTAATATTCAATATTGGGTCTCAATAGACTCACCTCTAGAAGTAGAAGCACGTGAGGTAGATGGTCTAAAAGTAGAAGTAACAGACGTTTCCATTCCATAACTCCTTGAAAATCCTCCTCTCCAGGCAAAATTAGAATGTTCAGAATAAGTCTTCACATTCACCTTTGTAATAGGCTTTAGAGGCAACAGTACTTCCTCCCAGCTATCATATTTCACTCCAGCCTACTCACATAAAGAAAAGATCAAGAAAGCAAATATGAGACCTGCAGCAGTAACGAGAGTGGCAGAACTGATGATAGTCTAATATATCAAAGCTCATATGTTGATGAGCTTTCCTTGCTAGATATAATAGTTTAATTTTTTCCTCTCTCTTGTAACTTCACTGAGATGATTTGTAGGTAATAGATGGGCAGAAATAAAATAGTACCATGCCTTCGAAGGTGCACTTAACTTTAATGTAGAAAAATTTACTCTCCTCTCATTAGAGATTTTCCAGAGTCCTCTTCCAACAGTCAATTAAGTTATAATCTCATCTAGCTCCGTTTTAGTTGGACTATAATTTGCATAAAAATATAAAGTATCTGGTGGCAAATGGTAGAAAAAATTGATTATCTCCGGTGAAAAAGGGACCAACTTTCCTTGATCCATGACTCTATTATCTTCAGCTTCAAGGAGTTTTGCATAGAACTCTCTAACAACAAAAATAACTACAACAATAGAAAAACAACATAATCGTTCCCACTGTCGGCGAACGATCAAATTTTCCACAGATCCACCTGGATTCTTAAATCAACGCTCCTGGATAAGCTTTCGTGATTGCAATGCATCACTATGCCTATCTTGAGCCTTCAAACTAACAAATTTGCTCGAATCAAAAGGGCTCTTTCCTTTGCTCCTCTTCATTCTTGGTGTCATTCTACAATTTTATAAAAGTCCAAAAATAACTTCAAAAATTAAGTCTAAACTACTAAATTAAGCTTCTAAAAGCATAAAGTACCCTTCCTATGCAAATTCCAAAGATTTTTCCTCATTTTTCACCATGAATAGTGAATTTTCAAATTCTTTTAAATGTACTCAAAATACATGGTGAAAATCCAAATTTTTTACATAGAAGTAAAGCTCTTACCCTATGAAATCTGAATCTAGCAAATTTTTCTTAATTCCACCAAGAAATTTTTACTTAATAGTGTGCCCTAGCTGTCCAAAATCGTGATTTCGAGAGGTTGAAGGTGATGGGAGGGTGAAAAATGGTAATTTTCAGGTTAATTTTTCACTTTTCACGTTCCAAACTGGTTTTCGTGAACCGGCGCTTAAGCGCGGATAAGTGGCGCTTAGGTGCTGCCACTCGGCTTACCTCGCGCTTAAGCGTTAGAATGTGGCGCTTGGGCCCCAGTGCACAATTTTTAAGATTTTTAGATTTAAGTAAAAATGCACTATTTGCCTAAGTATACCATCTCTAAATGGTCTCATAACACTTTAATGACTATTTTCATCTTCTTTAACTCTTCTCTCTCTCAAAATTCTCTATATAACTCAATTCAATTTGAGGCTAAAAATAACCAAAATTTTCACACAAACAAACGTATATTCATTCACAAACTATTGCAAATACATGTAACACTTAATTCTCACTCCAAATAGTCTCGGATGAGAAAATTTTCTAAGCGCGAACACTTAATAAACATTCACAATTAAACACATAAAAGCATAAACCCTAAAAACAAGACTTAAAAACTAACAGATAAACACAACGATTCCTAAAAAATAAGCTCTAAAATCAAACCTAATTCCATTCTTCATTTGATGGGACAAACTCTGGTCTTTCATTAGTCTCTCTTGAGGCAATATGAAGATAAAGTTGATAAAACGGATGGTGGTGACCAGCTCTGATACTATCTTCTTCAATCCATTTCTGCTTAAGAAACATCTCCTTATCCGCTTCCTCTATTGAACTAGTATGGCTAAATTGCATTTTCAATTCCCATCTAATATGCTCAAAATGTGCATGAATCTCAATTACCTTGGTCTCAAGTAAATTCATGGCAGTCTCAATTTTGTTGATCCTTTTCGATATTCTTTCGATACTAATGGCTAAGAAACCATTATACATCTCTTGTGCACTTTGACTAATGAATCTTTTCCTCATGGTCTCTTCCTTCTTATTCATATCCATATCTCATGAAGACATCTTATCAAAATCTCTCTCTCTTATAGACTTTAGGGCAAAATGATCTGAGGTGAAATTCCTTCACAAAACCCTTCTATTTATAGGCCTAAATCTCTCTAATAACTTCTAGGCACGTCTTGGAATTGCCTTGGCACATTTTTACAAACTAATTGGCAGTTAAACCTTCTAGAATCTTAATTCACACATGGTTTTTAATTGTTGTGCTTAAGCGCCAGTGCACATTTTTGCATCAGTCAACTAAACATCCAAATTCTCATTATAACATGTCTAGGTTACTAAATAAAGTCTTAAAATCAATACTAACACATAATAGTCTCAAAAATACTAACCCAATTTCTTAATCACGCACAAACAACATTCAAAGAAAAATACACTGATAACTATGAGTTGCCTCCCACAAAGCGCTTGGTTTAATGTCGTCAACTCGACGTAACCAGTGCTTATTATGGTTGACCCAACATCATTCCTTCATTAAATTTATGCTGATCCCTAACAAAAATAAGGTTTTAGTCTATGATCATTCACTTTAATCACTTTATCAGCCATAGGATCTTTAATATTCATAACTCCATAAGGATAAACTTTTATTACAACAAATGGGCCAATCCACCTAGACTTAAGTTTGTCGAGAAATAATCTTAACCTTGCATTATATAGCAAAACTTGTTGCCCTTGCTAAAAATTTTTAGTAAGAATCCTTTGATCATGCCACTTCTTCATCTTTTTTTTTGTAAATCTTAGCACTTTCATAAGATTCATTCCTTATCTCCTCAAGCTCATTAAATTGCAATAATCTTTTCTCACCAGCATCTTTCAAATTATAATAGAACTCTTTAATCGCTCAATATGTTTTATGCTCAAGTTCAAATGATAAATGACAAACTTTCCCAAATATTAGCCTATACGGGGACATTCCTATAGAAGTTCTTTATGCAGTCCTATAAGCCCACAAAGCATAATCAAGTTTGACTGAACAATCCATTTTTGTTGGATTTACAGATTTTTCCATAATTCTTTTAATTTCTCGATTGGATAATTTAGATAAACCACTTTTTTGAGGATGATAAGTAGTAGCGATTCTATGATTTATATGATATTTCTTTAATAATTTCTCTATTACGGCATTTCTAAAATGACTTCCCCCATCAGTTATGATAACTCTCGGTATCCCAAATTTACAATTATATTTGTTTTTAAAAACTTTGTAACACTTTGAGCATCACATTGAGGTAAAGCAACAGCTTCTATCCATTTGGATACATAGTCCACTGCTAAAAATATATATAAATTTTTGAATGATGGTATAAATGGTCCCATGAAATCTAATCCCCAAACATCAAATATTTTAACCTCTAGCACATAATTGAGGGGCATCTCATTTCTTCTAGAAATATTGCCTACTTGTTGACATCTATCACAAGTTTTTATNGGAGGGGCATCTCATTTCTTCTAGAAATATTGCCTACTCGTTGACATCTATCACAAGTTTTTATACATTCATTAACATCTCTAAAGATAGTAGGCCAACAAGATCCAGATTGTAAAATTTTGTATGTTGCATTATCAACACTAAAATGTCCCCCAAATCAGATATATGACATTTTTGGATAATTTCATAAGTCTCTTCTAAGGGTACACATCTTCAAATAATCATATCCTTTCTTTATTTATATAAAAACAGGTCATCCCAAAAATAACTCTTACCTTCATAATTAAATTTCCTCTTCTGTTGTTATGCTATTCCATAAAGTATAATATCACAAACAAGAAAGTTCACAATGTNGATCCTTTCTTTATTTATATAAAAATAGGTCATCCCAAAAATAAGTCTTACCTTCAGAATTAAATTTCCTCTTCTGTTGTTATGCTATTCCATAAAGTATAATATCACAAACAAGAAAGTTCACAATGTTGACATACCATGGAAGACACCACTCATTAATATTGAACAATTTTTCATCTAGAAAATGTTCATTAAATTCTTTTTCCAAATAGAGTGGTTTTTCTTATTCAAGCCTGGACAAATGATCAGCAATTTTATTTTTAGTCCCCATTTGATCAACTATTTCAAAATCAAATTCTTGCAAAAGAACAGTCCGTCTTATAAGTCTAGGTTTGACATACTTCTTTTTCATTAAGTACTTAATAGCAGAATGATTTGTATGCACTACATAATGGGTTCCAATTAAAAATGATTGAAATGTATCAAAGGCATATATAATTGCTAATAACTCTTTTTGAATGGTGGTATAATTAATTTGTGTTTCATTAAGAGTTTTACTAGCATAGTGTTGACCTCATTTTGGGTTGACGTTTAGTTTTTCCTCTTTTGTAGCCTAGGGTCTAGCCATAGGACTTTTCCTGTTGACTATTCCTAGAAAACTAGACATGAAACCCTCACCATTAGAGATTCCAAACTCTTCTTCACTCAACTTGAAGTTCCACATGTTGGTCTCAACCTCTAAATACTTAGTAGGTGGGGTCACTATGGGGGAAACTCAAGATGAGTCACCCTTAGGATTGATGGACCTTATGGTTGACCTTGAGTGTTGGTCTGGAGCTAAGGCACTCACTACACTTATCTGCACTCACAATCACTCACAACCCTCAACTCAAATTTCTATCCTAGATCCCTTGATCTTTTGGGATATTCATGTAGATAGCCCCCTAAACCTACTAGCCCTAGGGCTTTGGTTTAGCTAAGACCACTATGTATAGGACCCAAAATGGGTTTTCAATTGGTCCATGGCTTATTGGTGATGATTGGTACCTCAAATATACAAAAATACCCATCTTAGCCTTTTACCCCTAAAGCACCCCCAAATTACCAAAATACCCCTCTTGACCCGAAATCCCAAAAATTCTAAGAATTCCCATAAAATCCAAATAAATCTCAAATATTCCCTATTTCATTTCTATCAACTACCACATAACCCAATTTGGCCAATTTGACCATCTTTAACCANAATAAGCCCTAACTCGTCTTAGGATTTCGAGGTTGTCGTTTGTCACGACCTAAACCCTCACATNGTGATACTTTTAAATATAATGGAGTGTCTAATGATGTTGTTAGGCTCGGGTTTTTTTCTTTTTCATCAAGGGATAAAGCTAAAGCTTGGTGAAATTTATTAGCACCTGGATCTATCAGAACTTGGAGAGAACTATCACAAAATTTTTTGGCTAAATATTTTCCACCCTCAAAAGTTGTTATGCTTAGAAATGATATTACATCGTTTGTCAGTTTGAATGGGAATCGATATATGAAGCTTAGGAAAGATTTAAAGATCTCTTTAAGAAATGTCCACACCATGCTTTACCTGATTGGTTAATAATTCAAATTTTTTACAATGGGTTAGTAGGATCACTTAGATCTATTATAGATGCTGTTGCAGGTAGATCATTAATGTTAAAACCTTTTGATGAAACATACTCTTTAATAAGGGAAATGACTACTAATATTTTCAATGGCTCTCTGAATGGGTAAATCCTAAGAGAGTAGCTAGTATTCATGATTCTGATGTGATGTCAATTTTAGCATCTCAAATTGACGCTATATCAAAAAAGATCGATCAAATTGGAGTGAACTATTCTCAAATACCACCAGTATTAGAGGAAAATTCACTAGGACAAACAATTGATACTCAATAATCTTACAAAACTTTGAATGCTATAAATAATCGAAATAATAATCCTTATTCAAATTATTATAACCCGGGATGGAAAAATCACTCTAATTATAGTTGGAATAATTATACCAATTCGGTGAACCCCTTAGAAAGTTCAAATAACCAAAGAAATCCTAACTATTGACCTTATTATATGTCTGGATTTAACTCTAACCCTAACCCACAAGTTAGGAAAAAGAAGTTACCTATAGAGGAAATAATGTTGAACATGGGAAATCATTTATAAAATCAAGGGGCTACTATTATAAATATTGAAAATCAATTAGGACAAATAGCTACTGCACTTAGATTACAAACCTTCAGGAATTCTTTCTAGCATTGTGGAAGTTAATCCAAAATATCAGAATAAGGAGCAAATTAAAACTATTCAATAATGAAGAGGAAAATAAGTAGAAACAAGAATCTAAAGAGAAATTGAAGTAGAGGAGGAGATGGAAATTCCTTTAGAGAAACTAACACCTCCGTTTCCTCAACGATTGAAGCAGAAGAATAAAGATAAAAAATTTACAAAATTTTTGGAAATGCTTAAAAAGTTAACATTAAATATTCCTTTCATTGAGGCTTTAGAACAAATGCCAAGTTATGTGAAATTTATGAAGGATATACTAAAGAAGAAAAGGAAGTTTGTAGATCACGAGACCGTTACACTTAGTGAAGAGTGCAGTGCTATTATTCAGTAAAAAACTTCCTAAAAAGTTAAAAGATCATGTTAGTTTTATTATGCCATGTGAAAAACTTTTCGGAAAAACCTCATATGATCTACGAGCTAGTATTAACCTAATGCCTTTATCAATTTTTAAGCATTTAGATTTAAGAGAAATTTCCCCTACTACTATAACTCTTCAGTTAGGTGATTGATCAATAACTTTTTCTAAGAGAGTTATAGAAGATGTATTAGTGAAAGTGGATAAATTTATTTTTCCTCTAGACTTTATTGTATTAGATATGGAGGAAGATAAAGAGATTCATATTATTTTAGGGAGACCATTTAGGGATAGTTGTGATAGATGTGCAAAAAGGAGAATTAATAATGAGAGTCAATGATCAAGAAGCAACATTTAATATTGCAAAAGCTATGAAATATCCTGCAATAGAAAGAGATAATGCATGTTTTAGGATGGAAGTTACTGATTATCTGAGTAATGAGCAATTTAAGGGAATGTTTGAAAAAAATTAAAGCAAGAAGAGTATTTTGAGAATGAGAATGAAATAAAAGAAGATAATTTAGATTATGTTCAAGACAATTTTGAAACTTTAGACCTTTTAGAAAATGATAATAAAATTCATATTCCTTCAAGTTTTAAACCACCTAAACGTGAACTGAAAGTATTACCTGCCCATTTAAAATATGTATTTTTAGGAGATTCATCTACGTTGCCTATCATTTTATCTTTTGATTTAACTGAAATTCAAGAACAAAAATTAATATAAATTTTGAAAAGATTTAAAAGGCTTTTGGATGAACTTCAACAGATATTAAAAGAATCACTCCTTCAATATGTATGCACAAAATTCTATTAGATGAACAATACAAAACTAACATTGATCCTCAAAGGAGATTAAACCCAATAATGAAAGAAGTTGTTAAAAAAGAAATCTTAAAATGGTTAGATGCTGGAATTATATATCCTATTTCAGACAGTGCTTGGGTAAGTCCAATTCACTGTGTTTGAAAGAAAGGAGGAGTGAATAATGAAGTAAATGAGAAAAATGAATTAATTCCAATAAGAAGTTACTAGTTGGTGAATTTGTATAGACTATAGAAAATTAAACATGACCACCAAGAAAGATCACTTTCCTTTACCTTTTATAGACCAAATGTTTGGATAGATTGGCTGGAAAAAAAATTACTATTTTCTAGATGGATATACCGGGTATCACCAATTCTTAATTACTCCTGAGGATCAAGAGAAAACAACATTTACAAGCCCTTGTGGAACATTTGCTTTTCGTAGAATGCCTTTTGAACTATGTAACGCACCTGCGCCATTTCATAGATGTATGATGTAGATTTTTAGTAATTGAACGTGGAATGAAAGTATTTATGGATGATTTTTTATATTCAGAACTTCATTTGAATTATGTTTAAATAATTTTGAAAATGTTCTGAAATTATGTTAAAAAAATCAACGAAGTACTAAATTGGGAAAAATGTCAATTTCTGGTTGTAGGAGGAATTATACTTGGGCATAAAATTTCTAAAAATAACATGAAGTAGATTGATCCCGACTATTTATATGCAAATGTATAACAATGTCTCTGATTATATTTTATCTTATATTTCCTTACTTTGCAACAGATTCAAAACTTGATCCTGAAGAAAATAAGAAGTTAACTTTTTCAATGTCATAACCACCCTCTTTAGCCAATAAGTGCTTCAAATACCTCTTCAAAATTCGGCCAAATGAAGTAAACCGCCAAATAACTGCCTCTGACACTTAAGCGAGGGGCATTTGGCACTCAGGCACAGCCTTATCTTTTTCACCGGCGCTTAGATGCCAAAACACTTTAGCACAATTTTCACCTCTTTGCTCCAAATTTGATCATTTTTCACTTTTTTTTAGCATTTTTCACCTTTTTACTTGTACCTAAAAGAAAAACACACAAATAACTTCCATTAAGGCGCAATATCTCAAAATAGGTATAAAAATGCGTCTAAAAGCACTATATATTTTAGGTCTATAAAAATCCCCCAAACTTAAAATGTTACTTGTCCTCAAGTGACACTTCAATATTTAAAAACTAAATAAGTATGATATGTATATGAGTTTCTTTAGGAGTTTCTTAAATTTAGATTTAGAAATATAGTAGTCCAATTTAGAAAAAATATTCAGTAAATGAGACCAACCTTAAAGTTGAGAAATTTTATTGTTAAGAAATATGAAAATATGAGTTCTTATCTAATTCAGAAATATTGTATATTTTCCAAATTTACAATTTAATTCTTTTATTATATCTACTTAAAAATTTTTACTTTAAATAATTTTACTTACTATATTATACTTTTAAGCTTACAATTTTCTCAAGTCTTATACTTTAAAAAGTTAATATGTTGAACCAATTTTTGATTAGGCACTAATCCTCAAGCTTCTCCTCCCTTATTCTTTTCTTTTTTTCTTTCTTTCTTTTTCTTTTTCTCTTCTTTTTATTTTCTTTTTCTTTTCTTTTTCTTTTTCTTTTTCAGGCAAGGATTACTATATCCGGATAGGCCTTTAATAATTTTAAATTCCACTTCTCCTTTTCTAAAGCAAAGTCTTGATATAAGCTTTTACTTAAACATATATTAATAGTTTTAAAAATTATTTTAATAAGAGAAATTTAAGTAATAAATATAAAGTTCGAAATTTTTATATTTTTTAAAAATACAATTTTTTTTACTAAAGATAGTTACTTATGCTAAACATTTTCTACACTGAAAACTTTTAACTAAATGTTTTTCTTCATTACTAAAAATTTCAACTAAATTCTCTTACTCATTTCTAAAAGCAAATTTTACTTCCCTAATATAACTTCATATACATCATTATTTTTCTTTTCAAATCAATATTACTTGTAGCACATTTGAGAAAAAATAAAATTCAAGTTTTGAATTTATTTATTCATCCCCCCAAAACATAATTTTTTAACAGATTAAATAGTTTAGCATCATATATATATAAGTAGAAGTGAAAATTGAAATAACATGCTTACAGGGATTTTTATATTCTAAGTATATAAGTATAAAACTAAAAACAGGAGTAAAATTAATTTTGATCAATTTTTTTTTATCATTTTCATTTTAATTTAACATGTAGATATTCAGTAGACTTCTAAGTAGTGGGTGCAAACATAAAAACAAACTAACACACTAACTTTGACTTCACAGTCTCAACATAAAAACAAACACACTAGCAATATAAAAGAAAAATATAGGGTAGCAGTTTTCTAAGTTTCAAATTTAAAACTAAAGTTAGCAAGATTTTCAACATTCCAAAAGATATAGAATTAAATTAAATCCTTAACTAAATAACAAAGTACTGAACACACAATCATAATTACTAACCTAGAATTTAAAAAAATATACTAACAAAACACAAAAACCACAGTAACAATTAAATATAAATCTAAACCATTGCATATTCCAAATAAACACCCAAATGCAAATGTATCTAGCCCAGACTATATAATTTATAACACATTACAACACATGTCTCAAGTCCAAACATAAAAATAAACAACACATCACAATTCTCAAGTCCAAAACACATAGTCTAACACATATTATAGACATAAAAATAATTCAATCCTCCTCCTCTCATCTTCAGAATCACCGCTATTCCAAACACTTGTAGATTCATAATTAGGGTATCTAGGATTTGGAGGAAATTGCACTCCTTGGTTACCCCTAATTAGGCCTTCCAAAGATGAGTGAAACTTCTCTCCATAATCACTTTTCCTTCTATTATACCCATCAATATGACCTGCAAAGCTTTCTAAATTTTTGTGCCTTATCTGCGGTATAGTTGATATTGTCTATCATCCTCTGTAATATTCAATCTTGGGTCTCAATAGACTCACCTCTAGAAGTAGAAGCACGTGAGGTAGATGGTCTAAAAGTAGAAGTAACAGACGTTTCCATTCCATAACTCCTTGAAAATCCTCCTCTCCAGGCAAAATTAGAATGTTCAGAATAAGTCTTCACATTCACCTTTGTAATAGGCTTTAGAGGCAACAGTACTTCCTCCCAGCTATCATATTTCACTCCAGCCTACTCACATAAAGAAAAGATCAAGAAAGCAAATATGAGACCTGCAGCAGTAACGAGAGTGGCAGAACTGATGATAGTCTAATATATCAAAGCTCATATGTTGATGAGCTTTCCTTGCTAGATATAATAGTTTAATTTTTTCCTCTCTCTTGTAACTTCACTGAGATGATTTGTAGGTAATAGATGGGCAGAAATAAAATAGTACCATGCCTTCGAAGGTGCACTTAACTTTAATGTAGAAAAATTTACTCTCCTCTCATTAGAGATTTTCCAGAGTCCTCTTCCAACAGTCAATTAAGTTATAATCTCATCTAGCTCCGTTTTAGTTGGACTATAATTTGCATAAAAATATAAAGTATCTGGTGGCAAATGGTAGAAAAAATTGATTATCTCCGGTGAAAAAGGGACCAACTTTCCTTGATCCATGACTCTATTATCTTCAGCTTCAAGGAGTTTTGCATAGAACTCTCTAACAACAAAAATAACTACAACAATAGAAAAACAACATAATCGTTCCCACTGTCGGCGAACGATCAAATTTTCCACAGATCCACCTGGATTCTTAAATCAACGCTCCTGGATAAGCTTTCGTGATTGCAATGCATCACTATGCCTATCTTGAGCCTTCAAACTAACAAATTTGCTCGAATCAAAAGGGCTCTTTCCTTTGCTCCTCTTCATTCTTGGTGTCATTCTACAATTTTATAAAAGTCCAAAAATAACTTCAAAAATTAAGTCTAAACTACTAAATTAAGCTTCTAAAAGCATAAAGTACCCTTCCTATGCAAATTCCAAAGATTTTTCCTCATTTTTCACCATGAATAGTGAATTTTCAAATTCTTTTAAATGTACTCAAAATACATGGTGAAAATCCAAATTTTTTACATAGAAGTAAAGCTCTTACCCTATGAAATCTGAATCTAGCAAATTTTTCTTAATTCCACCAAGAAATTTTTACTTAATAGTGTGCCCTAGCTGTCCAAAATCGTGATTTCGAGAGGTTGAAGGTGATGGGAGGGTGAAAAATGGTAATTTTCAGGTTAATTTTTCACTTTTCACGTTCCAAACTGGTTTTCGTGAACCGGCGCTTAAGCGCGGATAAGTGGCGCTTAGGTGCTGCCACTCGGCTTACCTCGCGCTTAAGCGTTAGAATGTGGCGCTTGGGCCCCAGTGCACAATTTTTAAGATTTTTAGATTTAAGTAAAAATGCACTATTTGCCTAAGTATACCATCTCTAAATGGTCTCATAACACTTTAATGACTATTTTCATCTTCTTTAACTCTTCTCTCTCTCAAAATTCTCTATATAACTCAATTCAATTTGAGGCTAAAAATAACCAAAATTTTCACACAAACAAACGTATATTCATTCACAAACTATTACAAATACATGTAACACTTAATTCTCACTCCAAATAGTCTCGGATGAGAAAATTTTCTAAGCGCGAACACTTAATAAACATTCACAATTAAACACATATAAGCATAATCCCTAAAAACAAGACTTAAAAACTAACAGATAAACACAACGATTCCTAAAAAATAAGCTCTAAAATCAAACCTAATTCCATTCTTCATTTGATGGGACAAACTCTGGTCTTTCATTAGTCTCTCTTGAGGCAATATGAAGATAAAGTTGATAAAACGGATGGTGGTGACCAGCTCTGATACTATCTTCTTCAATCCATTTCTGCTTAAGAAACATCTCCTTATCCGCTTCCTCTATTGAACTAGTATGGCTAAATTGCATTTTCAATTCCCATCTAATATGCTCAAAATGTGCATGAATCTCAATTACCTTGGTCTCAAGTAAATTCATGGCAGTCTCAATTTTGTTGATCCTTTTCGATATTCTTTCGATACTAATGGCTAAGAAACCATTATACATCTCTTGTGCACTTTGACTAATGAATCTTTTCCTCATGGTCTCTTCCTTCTTATTCATATCCATATCTCATGAAGACATCTTATCAAAATCTCTCTCTCTTATAGACTTTAGGGCAAAATGATCTGAGGTGAAATTCCTTCATAAAACCCTTCTATTTATAGGCCTAAATCTCTCTAATAACTTCTAGGCACGTCTTGGAATTGCCTTGGCACATTTTTACAAACTAATTGGCAGTTAAACCTTCTAGAATCTTAATTCACACATGGTTTTTAATTATTGTGCTTAAGCGCCAGTGCACATTTTTGCATCAGTCAACTAAACGTCCAAATTCTCATTATAACATGTCTAGGTTACTAAATAAAGTCTTAAAATCAATACTAACAC
>JXCR01133776.1:4086-14983 GCA_002079205.1 Phalaenopsis hybrid cultivar
TGAGTAAAAAGAAGAGTTTTGAATTTCTAATGGTGGGGTACCTCTTCTAATTTTCTAAGACTAGTCAATAGGAAAGTCCTATGGCTAGACCTAGGCTACTAAAGAAGTTTTCTAGACCTCAACCAAAAGTGAGGTCAACAACCTCTAAAATTTAAAAGTCAAACCTTTGAATTCAAAAGATGTGCCTCTTTGATCCAAGAGTCAAATATCTTCAAATTATAACCTTCCAAAGTATCTAGATGCATTGAATCACACCATGGGAAGTTTAGAGCAAGTTTCCCTTTGAAAATTTGAGCAAAGTTTGTCTTGAATTGCCTTAATTTCAAAAATTTGCACTTGGCACATCATGTGTCATCATGCGTTGATATGGCACATCATGCGCCAGTACTCTGGATTTTGCCGCATCATGCGCCAAACCTCAAAATTGGTTGTTTTTGCTCCAAATTTTGTTTTTTTTTGCCATTTTTGCTCCAAATGCCTAAAAATGATATACCTATAACAAAAACACAAAAATAAATTTCTATAAAGTGCAGTATCACCAAAAATAGGCAAAAAAAGAGTATTTAAAACACTATATTATTTTTGTGTATCAAAATCCCCCAAACTTAAATGTTACTTGTTCTCAAGTGCCAAGTTTATTATATAAGAGCATACGACTTTAGGATAGAGATTAACTTATCACTTCTATACTTAGTTCAATAAATAGAATAGCAAAAATTAAGAAAAACCTTTAATAACTTAGGTTCAAACACCAAGTTTAGGCAAAAGTATGATGTCCTATTATAAGTATGCTGTCCAAAGTATGACATCTCTTCATATCTGTCCAAAGTATGGCATCTCTTCATATCTGCAGGGAGCCATTGGAGATTCTAAAAAAATTCAAATAATTTCAAAATAAATTACTAAATTGCAAATCTAACTCTCTAAGCAAGATTATTTGGTAAGAAACTTTTCGCCATGAGTTTTCTTCAAGCATTTACATAAAAAATCCCATTTTTCGGATCTCCCAAAATCCATGGTGAAAATAAAAAATTTCTAAGTTAAAGTGAAGCTATTACCAAGAGAAAAGGAAATCTATATTTTTTGGCCTTCAAATTCTTCTCCTTAACCCGCAATATGATGCCTTAGACTAAAGGGTGGAGGTAGAATACGACCAAGCGGCAAAATTAGAGGTTTTTCGTGCAATTTTGTAGTTTTTTTAGCCAATATGGCATGCTCGGACCTTTGGTACATCATGTGTCAAGGCTCTATAAGTTGACGCATCATGCGCCAGAGCGTATTTTTGCTAGATCTTAGTTTCTGTGAAAATCTACTCCGTACCGCTTTACGTCAACCTCTATTTGACTCAAATAAACCTTTCTAAGCATACTTTGACATCAAACTAACACCAAATTTTCACAAATAACACAAAACTCATATTTATATATGAAATCAGTGTTATTAAAAACTAACATTTCTCAAGCCAACACATAACAAATTCAGTGTCCTAAAGCAAACCAACGTCTTAACATTGAAATATAAACTTCAAACTTCAAAGAAATAAAAATAGATAGTGCAACAATAGAAAGTAAAGGTAATCTAACATAACAAACTAAAACAAACAATACTAGACAAAATGTTTCGTGCTTAACTCAACTTTAAACATCTTCTTTGCTCTCGTCCTCCTGCATATCTCACATAAATTGGTAGTGCACATACATATAGTAGAAGGGCCTAAATGGAAATTCATCAGTTGAATTTTCCTCCTCAATTCACGCATGCTTCTTGAACATAAGTATCAGACCATCTTCAATACACCCTATATGTTCAAAATGTTCCTTGAGTCTCCAATCCAGGTGATCTAACATTTCAGAAATATTGTCAATTGCATGCAGAAGATTATGCACCTCTTTCTCTATCTTCTTGATTCTCTTTGAAAGTGCACTTGAGTTGTACTAGGGCTAAATAGGTGATGAATTTTGGGATCCTTGATCTATTAGTACATTCATATCAGTTTCATCTCTCTTTCTATTGCAACTGTAGTAGACTTCAGGATCCATCGGCTTCCAAGGCAATAGTACTTTTTCCCAACTTTCATAAGGTACTAGCAGTTGACTGCATAGTTGAAAAATAGTAGATGGATGTCCCAATCCAGTTGCAGATCCATTCACAATCAAACCAAAAATGGATTTTATAATTTTGGCTCCAATATCAACATGTTTTCTACTTTGAATACAGTAGTTCAGGATAACACTCTCCTTAGTGACCTTAATAATTTTCATAGTAGGCTGTAATTTTGAGGAAATGAAGAAATTCCATGACTTTTAAGTAGGATTTAACAATAATGAAGAAAAACTCACATTCCCATCATCTCGGGCTTCCCAATTAGCATCTTCATCCGTAAGGTAATGGCAGAGTTCATCCATGCTCTCTCTTGTAGGGGTAAAATTTGCATAGTGACAGATAGGCACGTTCTTGATCATAAACATTTTGTTGATTCTCGAAGGAGTGAATTGCACAAACCTACCTCGCACATAGATCATTCCTTGGTTGATCCCATGAAGATTTGCATAAAATTCTTTCACCACAGGGACGACTACAGCGACAGTATTGTAGCAAAGCACTTCCTAACGCCTCTATGCAATAACTTCTTCGACTCGGGTATTCGGCGTGTTAAATTCTCGATACATAGATCCCCTCTCTTTGATAAGCCTCTTCATCATTATTACTCGATCATGCAACTTCTATGTGTCGAAAGTGATGAGCTTTCTTCGGTTAAAAATTCCAAATCTAGCGGAGTTTTTAGAGTGGGAAGCCATAGGAATTGAAAAATGGTGACTCTTCTCTCATTTTCCCCCCTAAAATATGTTTTGGAGTCAGTTCTTAGGAGTTATTTGAAGGCGTCCCTACTAAAAACTGCAAAAAACCACCATTTGAAACGTTTAAGTCATTTTCATCTCCGCGGCGCATCATGCGCCAATCTGAAGCATCATGTGTCAGCTCTCTAAAATTCTGTGCATCATGTGTCAATCTGACGCATTATACGCCAATTCCAAAATTTTGGCTATTTTGATTTTGATCAAATAAATTCTTAGTCTTTTCACAACATTAGGCAAACAAAGATGTTTCTAAACATTTTTTCTCAAATACACAAATTACACAAAGACATAAACATAAACATGCATATAAGATTTTAAACAAAAACAAAAAAAATCAAAGTAAACAATGATACATATGGGTTGCCTCCCACAAAGCGCTTAGTTTAATGTCCTCAGCCCGACATTCTCAGTCTCATTCTGGGTGATCCAACATAATAGTTTCTTTAGCATTTGGTCTTTGCTCATCAAAATAAGGTTTCAATTTGTGCCCATTCACTTTAAATATTCTTTCAGTTTTTGGATCTTCAATATTGACTGCTCCATACGGATAGACTTTTATAACCCTAAATGACCCTTTCTACATAGACTTCAATTTTCCAAGAAATAATTTCAATCTTTGATTATATAATAAAATTCCTGTCCAGGTTCAAATTCACTTTTTATTATCTTCCAATCATGTCATTCTTTCATTTTTTTCCGTATAAATCATTGCATTATCCTAAGATTCATTCCTAATTGCTTCAAGCTCATTCAATTGCAATAATCTTTTTTCACCATCTTCTTTTGAATTGAAATTAAGTTATTTTATCGCCCAATAAGCTTTATGTTCCAATTCAACTAGCAAGTGACAAGTCTTCCCAAAAATTAATCTATATGGGGACATTCCTATAGGTGTCTTATAAGCTGTCATGTATGCCCATAATGTGGTATTTAATTTAATAGACCAATCCATTTTATTATCATTAATATTCTTCTCCAAAGTCTCTTAAATTCAAGATTAGATACTTCCGCTAAACCACTAGTTTGGAGATGATAAGCAGTTGTAATTTTATGTATTATATTATATTTTTTCACCAATCTTGCAACTATTGCATTTTTAAAATGAGATCCTCCATCAGTAATGATTACTCTTGGCATTTCATACATTGTAAAAATTTTTTTAATTTAAAATTTTAAAACACTCTGAGCATCACATCTTGGTAAAGCGATTACTTCTATCTATTTTGAAACATAATCCACCGCAATCAATATATAGATATTTCTAAATGAAAGCATGAATGGTCCCATAAAATCTAATCCCCATGCATAAAAAATTTCAATTTTCAAATTAAAATTTAGAGGCANTGAAACGTTTTGAATTTCTAATGGTGGGGTACCTCTTCTAATTTTCTAAGACTAGTCAATAGAAAAGTCCTATGGCTAGACCTAGGCTACTAAAGAATTTCGAGACCTCAACCAAAAGTGAGGTCAACAAATGGACCCCCAATAGGTGTGGTGTGCTGGATCTTCTAAGACTAGTCAATAGGAAAGTCCTATGGCTAGACCTAGGCTACTAAAGAAGTTTCTTAGACCCAACAAAAGTGAGGACAAAACATATCTTGGTGGGTCCTTAGGAGTTTAATTAAGGATGAATTTGTTAAGCAAAGCATATTAAGTTAGTAGATCTCCGAGGTATCCAATTGATCTAGAGAAAGAAGCATCTTTGTGCTACTCTCTCGCTGCCTGGTGGAAAATCATGAGTTCATTTAAGCTTATTATGTTGCTTAATTATTCATCCTTTAAAACACCCTATCTCTCAAAGAACATTGATGTCTCAATTATCCCTAAGAGTAAGGTAATTATCATATGTGATTCAATTTAAAAATTATGTGGGTGAAGACCCTTGTAAAAGACAAGTTAGTGTTATTAGAATACTTAGCCAAATTTTAACTTGGGCTTGTAGTGTTTAAAAGATGTTTTAATTTTAGATGATGTTTACTTTTCTAATCCTCATTTAAACGAAACTTGATTCAGCCTAAGTCACTACTAAGCCCTTAAGACCTAGGTGAGTGTCTTAATTAGCTTTGAAAAGGTTAAGCTTTAGGTGGTCATGATTCATGATCAGAATTTTATTTGAAAATCAAATAGGGGTATTAAATTAATTAGTTATTGACTTCATAAGTCATCCCTAAATCTATGATCATTTAATTTTAATAAACTTCCAAATTTTAATAATTTAGAAATTTATTAACCTATCTTTTCAATTGGGATAAGGTTGGTTTCTAATAATTAACCCCTCGTGTTTCAAACATTAAATAAATTGATTAAGATTAGATGTTACCCATCTCCCTCCTTAAATTAAGCCTAAATGTTAATTAAGGCTAATTTTCCAAAAGTACACATTTGCCCCTAAGGCTCTATCACTTCATAATTTGTCAAATTCAATTCAAATGACTATAAAATTTTTATCCTACCTCATTCATAGGTAAAGAAGACTACTTAGAATTCATGAGAATGATACAATAAAACATGGATTTCATATAAAAAATAAGTTTGCAAAATAAAAGAAGTAAAAGATAGAACTTATCTCACAATCCTTTCCAAGCAAATCCCTAGAAGTTCTCTCCAAAACTTTCTCTCTTTACAAGCACTCTCAGTTCTCTCTTAGAAGTACAAGCACTCTCAATTCTCTCTTAGAAGTGTAATGAAGAAGAAATATCTAACCTTTCCTCTCCTCTTAAAATCCTTGAAGAAAATCTCCAAGCCCTTGGCTTTTTCTCTCTCTATCTCTTTTTTCCGACCCCCTTTACACGCTACTCATACTCTCTTCAAGCCCTAAACTTCCCTCTCTTTTATCAAAGGCTGCCTCCTTCCAAAAAGAATTCAAAATTCCCCCCAAAATTCTATGCAAAAGTTATCTCTTTTGAGTTTAAAAGACATGTCCATTGATCCAAGAGACATATCTCTTCATAAAAGAACCTTCCAAAGTGTCTAGATGCATTGAATCACTCCAAGGGGTGTTTAGAACAAGTCTCTGATCCCAAAAATATAGTTGTGTAAAATTTATAAAGTTGACTCCGCTTTACAATTGTGCCAAAAACTTGAACCTAAAAATATAGTTGTGAAAAATTTATAAAGTTGACTCCGCTTTACAACGGTGCTAAAAACTTGACGTGGTATTTTATGATAATAGTGTTAAGCACTTAATGTTAGGATTCTACGCAAGTATACGCATCGTTATCAAGTAATATGAAACTTTATATTTAAGTCCTAAATATTGATCCCACGAGGAAGGTTTAAATTTAAAATAATAAATTAACTAGGAAATTAATATAATTAAAAACAAAATTACTATCAATAATTTTGAATGTTTAACATACTATAAAAGCTAAATTATTAACTACTAGCAGAATTTAATTGCAAAGTTTTAAAATAGTAATTACTAAACTATGTTTATGTGATGAAGTTTTCTTATGTAAAAAAGCATCTTTCCCACTACAATGAGCTTTTTGGTTAAATGAGATGAGATAAATGGTTTAAATATGTATTGTGTCAAATAGGAGCAATTTTAAATCTCTACCATGATTCAGTGTTATAGAAAATCATTGCGTAATCTTAGGTTTAGTCTCTAAATTTGTGGCTAGGCTAGGAGGATACTGGCTCCCACTCTAAAGCTCCTATTTCCCTTCCCCTGAATGCTAACTCTTGCTTTAGTTTTTAAGCATTAAGATCAAATTGAGGATTTTTAGTCAGTCACCATAAAAAATCTCTAAATTTACACTCAAAAAAGTATATTTCCCTATTTATTTGCACTTAATTCCATTAATGAAATACTCCTTCATGGAATTAAATGTGATTTTCACTTTGTTTTAGAACTCATACTCCATTTCTCAAATAATATGTTTCACAACATATTTTAATAATTCAATTGACAAGATCAAAAGTAAATTAAGAACGGAGTTGAAAAAACCATCACAATTTAATTTAAATTTTAACATTACGACATCCAAATTATCTCTTCATTTCACCGTATTTCAGAGTAGGGAGAAAGATAAAGGAAACTACTCAAACTTCATGATAAAGATACAACAAAAAATAAATTTCATATATAAAAAGATGTTCATACAACAATAATAAACAAATAACACTTATCTGAAACTCTTTCTCAAAATAAATCCCTTGTAACCTCTTTAGGAAATTTAGGAAGAAGAAATCTCTCACTTCTCTTCCTCTCAAACACTTCTTAGAGAAGAATTCACACTTAAAATCACTACAAAAACTTAAAACTATACAGAAAATAACTAACTAATGGTGTGGAATGTCGTGGAATGATGTAAAGTGGCAAGAAGAGGCAATGGTGGCTGAGAGAGACACATGAGGGCCTTTTTTCTTATCAATTTTGGCTCTTAATAGAGCCTAGGGTCGGTTCTCCAATAGGTGCATCCAAAAACTCTTCAAAATGCGTCCAAATTTGTCAAATCTTCTAGAAACATGGCTTGCAGTGACACTGGCGCCGTCGGTGCCAGAGACCATTTAATTTAGTTCATCTTCTCTATCAAAGGTGCCGTCGGCATCCAGTCTAACACTGTCGGCGCTGATCAAATTTTCAAATTCTCCATTTTGACTCCAAATTTCTCTAATTTTGTTTTTTTTTTGTTTCAAGTCCTAAAAATCAATAACCTACAATAAAACATAAAAAATACCGTCCATTAAAGTGCAATATCACAAAAATTGAGCATAAAATATGGGTATAAAAATGTATATATTTTTGGTGTAACAAAATCCCCCAAACTTACATGTTACTTCTCCTCAAGTAATTACTTTACTACATAAAAATATGACTCATGGAAAAGATTTTAACTTCCATTCAATGTTCAATCAAATTACTAAATATTGATATCATATATCTTTGAAATGTCGCAGGAGCATTGCATAGTTCAAAAGGCATTCTACGAAAATTAAATGTTCCGTAAGGGCTTGTAAATATTATCTTCTCTTGATCCTTAGGAGCAATTGGAATTTGATGATAACTAGTATATACATCTAAAAACTAGTAATATTTGTTTCCAGCCAATCTATTCAACATTTTGTCTAGAAAGGGTAAAGGAAATTGATCTTCCCTAGTAGCCATGTTTAATTTTCTATTGTCTATACAAATTCACAAACCAGTAACTTGTCTTATTATAATTAATTCATTTCTCTCATTTACTTCAACGGGCACTCCTCATTTCTTTGAAACACAGTGAATTGGGCTTACTCAAGCTCTCTTTGAAATAGGATATATAATTCCAGCATCTAACCATTTTAAAATTTCTTTTTTAATAACTTCGTTCATTATTGGGTTTAATCTCCTTTAAGGATCAGCTTTAGGTTCATATTATTTATCTAATATAAATTTATGCATACAAATTGAAAGATTAATTCATTTAATATCTGCTAAAGTCCATCCAAAAGCCTTTTTATATCTTTTTAACATTTTTATTAATTTATGTTCTTGAATTTGAGTTAACTCAAAATATACAATAACAGACAATGTAGATGAATCTCCTAAATACACATATTTTAAATGGCCAGGTAATACTTTTAGTTCAAGTTCAGGTAGTTTAATACTTGAAGGAATAAGATTTTTATTATCATTTTCCAACAAATCTAAAATTTCAAATTTGTCCTGAATATAATCTAAATTTTCATCTTTTATTTCATCCTCATTCTCAATAAGTTCTTCTTGCCTTAATTTTTCCTCAAACTCTTTCTTAAATTGTTCATCACTTAGATAATCAGTAACTTCCATTCTAAAACATTCATTGTCCTTTTCTATTGTAGGATATTTCATAGCTTTTGCAATATTAAATGCTACTTCTTGATCATTAACTCTCATTATTAACTCTCCTTTTTGCACATCTAGCACAACTCTCCATGTTGCAAGAAATGGTCTCCCCAAAATAATATGGATCTCTTTATCTTCCTCCATATCTAATACTATAAAGTCTACAGAAAAAATAAATTTATCCACCACATCTTCTATAACTCCTTTAGGATAAGTTATTGATCGATCAGCTAACTGAAGAGTTACAATAATAGAGGAAATATCTCCTAAATCTAAACATTTAAAAGTCCATAGAGGCATAAGATTGATACTCACTCCTAAATCACATAAGGCTTTTCCATAAAACTTTTCACCAATTGCACAAGGTATAGTAAAACTACCAGGATCTTTTTATTTTTTAGGAAGCTTCTTCTGAATAATAGAGCTACACTCTTCGCTAAGTGCAACAGTCTCATGAACTGCAAACTTCCTTTTCTTGTTTAGTATATCTTTCATAAATTTTAGATAACTTGGCATTTGTTCCAAAGCCTCAATGAAAGGAATGTTTATCATTAATTTTTTAAGAATTTCCAAGAATTTTGTAAATTTTTTGTCTTTATTCTTCTGCTTCAACCATGGAGGAAATGGAGGTAATGGTTTTTCAAAGTGAACTTGTGTTTATTCATTTTCATTATGGTCACTTTCAATCTCGTCCTTCTCCTCATCAACTTTAGTTTCTCTTTGGATTCTTGTTTCAACTTCTTTTCCACTTTACAATTGAATAACTTTAATTTTCTCCTTATTTTGATCTTTGGGATTAACTACCACAGTACTTGGAAGATTTCCTGAAGGTCTGTTACTAAGTACAGTAGCATTGTGTCCTAATTTATTTTCAATATTTCTAATAGTAGCCCCTTGATTTTTTATTTAATTTCTTATATTCAACATTACTTCTTCATTCGTTAAATTCTTTTCCTTAACTTGTAGGTTAGGGTTAGAGTTAAGTCCAGGAGGATAATAAGGTCGATAATTAGGATTTCCTTGGTTATTTAAATTTCCTAAGGGGTTCATTGAATTTTATAATTATTCCAAGTAAAATTCTGGTAATTTTTCCATCCAGGTTATAATAGTTAGAATAGGGATTGTTATTTAAATTATTAATTACACTCAAAGTTTCATAAGATGATTGAGTATCAATTATTTGTCATAACAAATTTTCCTCTAATATTGTTGGTGTTTGAGAATGTTCACTCCAATTTGATCAATATTTTTTGATATAGTAGCAATTTGAGATGCTAAAATAGACATTGCGTCAGAATCATGAATACTAGCTACTCTCTTAGGATTTACCCATTCAGAGGGCCATTGAAAATTGTCAGTAGCCATTTCTTATATTAAAGAGTATGTTACATCAAAAGGTTTTGACATAAGAGATCCTCCCGCAACAGCATCTATAATAGATCTAAGTGATCCTACTAATCCATTGTAAAAATTTTTAATTATTAACCAATCTTATAAAGCATGGTGTGGAAATTTTCTAAGAAGATCTTTAAATCTTTCTCAGAATTCATATGTTGATTCCCCTTCAAATTGATAAAAAGATGTAATATCGTTTTTAAGCTTAGCGGTTTTCGAGGGTATAAAATATTTAGCCAAGTATTTTTGTGATAGTTCTCCCCAAGTTCTGATAGATCCATGCACTAATGAATTTAACTAAGCTTTAGCTTTATCCCTTAATGAAAAAGGAAAATTCTAAGCCTAACAACATCATTAGACTCTTCGTCATATTTAAAAGTAGCACAAATTTCAAGAAAACTAGCAAGATGTAAGTTAGGATCTGTTTAAAAGTAGCACAAATTTCAAGAAAACTAGCAAGATGTAAGTTAGGATCTTCAGTAGGTGTCATTCAAACTGATTATTTTATACCATTTGGATAGTAGCAGGCTTAAGCTCAAGTGAATTAGTAGCAACATTAGGATTTTGAATAGTTAAGTGAAGTTCATCTGCTATTAGATTAGCATAATCTGTTAAAGGTCTTTGTTGATTTTCATTTATTTGATTATCTGAGTTATTTGCCATTTTGTTCAAATTTTTTATTTCTTTTTGTTGCTTTTGAATTTTTCTAATAGTTCGTTCTAATTTCGATTTGTAAGGTACTAAACATTCAGATCTAATATTTTGCATAAACAAATATAATAAGAAAAGAAAAATTTATTAAAAATACTCTTAAATATATAGTTATATATATATATAT
>JXCR01133776.1:15058-57792 GCA_002079205.1 Phalaenopsis hybrid cultivar
ATGTGTATAAGAGAAAATATATATATATATATATATATATATATATATATATATATATATATTTAGATTTTTGATTTCATAATTTTTTTTTATTTTATATTTTGTATATTGTATATTTTTATCTCTAGATTTCCTAATTTACCAAATTTATTTAATATAACGTTTCCTTCCCTAAAAACGGTGCCAAAAACTTAATCCTAAAAATATAGTTGTATAAAATTTATAAAGTTGACTCCGTTTTACAATGGTGCCAAAAACTTGATGTGATATTTTATGAATAGTAGCATTAACCACTTATTGTTGGAATTCTACGCAAGTATATGTATTGTTATCAAGTAATATAAGACTTTCTATTTAAGTCCCAAATATTGATCCCACAAAGAAGGTTTAAATTTGAAATGATAAATTAACTAGGAAATTCACAAAATTAAAAATAAAATTACTATCACTAATTTTGAATGTTTAAGATATTATAAAAGCTAAATTATTAACTACTAGCAGAATTTAAATGCAAAGTTTTAAAATAGTAACTAATAAACTATGTTTATGTGATGAAGTTTTCTTATATGAAAAAACATCTTTCCCACTACAATGAGCTTTTTGGAGAAATGAGATGAGATAAATGGTTTAAATATGTATTGTGCCAAATAGGAGAAATTTTAATTCTCTACCCTGATTCAGTGTCATAGAAAATCATTAGCTAATCTTAGGTTTAGTCCCTAAATCCGTGGCTAGGCTAGGAGGATACTGGCTCCCACTCTAGAGCTCCCACTTCATTTCTCCTGAAGGCTAACTTTCGCTTTAGTTTTTAAGCACTAAGATTGAATTGAGGATTTTTAGTATGTCACCCTAAAAAATCTCCAATTCTACACCCAACAAAGTATATTTCTCTATTTATTTGCACTTAATTCTATGAGCGAAATACTTCTTCATGGACTTAAATGTGATTCTCACTCAATTGTAGAACTCATACTCCATTTCCTGGATCATATGTTTCAAAAAATATTTTAACAATTCAATTAGCCAATTTGAAAAGTAAATTAAGAGTGGAGTTAAAAAATCATCACAATTTATTTTAAATTTTAACATTGGCACATCTAAATTATCTATTCATTTCACCATATCTAAGAGTAGGGAGAAAGATAAAGGAAACTACTCAAACTTTATGAGAAAGATACAACAAAATATAAAATTAATATATAAAAAGAAGTTCATATAACAATAATAAACAAATAACACTTATCTGAAACTCTTTCTCAAAGCAAATCCCTTGTAGCCTCTCTTAGGAAATGTAGGAAGAGGAAATCTCTCACTTCTCTTCCTCTCCAATACTTCCTAAGGAAGAATTCACACAAAATCACCACAAAAACTCAAAATTATACATAAAATAGCTAACTAATGTTGTGGAATGGTGTGGAATGATGTAAACTGGAAAGAAGGGGCAATGGATGGCTGAAAGAGATGAAGGAGGGCCTTTTTTCTGATCAATTTTGGCTTTTAATAGAGCCTATGGTCGGTTCTCCAATAGGTGCATCCAAAAACTCTTCAAAAAGCATCCAAGTTTGTCAAATTTTCTAGAAATAGGGTTTGCACCGACACTGGCGCAGTTGGCACCCCTTCTAGTGCTATGGGAGCAAGACCATTTAATGTAGTCCATCTTCTTTGTCAAACGACGTTGTCAGCACTAAATAATTTTTCAAATTCTCCATTTTGACTCAAAATTTCATTCTTGTTGCTTTCTTTTTGCTCCAAGTCCTAAAAATCAACAACCTAAAATAAAACATAAAAAATATCTTCCATTAAAGTGCAATATCATCAACTATGAGTATAAAATATGGGTAAAAAAATGCATATATTTTTGGTGTATCAGTCTCCCTTTAAAAATTCGTGCAAAATTTGTCTCGAACCTCTTTTATCGACAAAAAGTCATCTCTAGTGCATCTTGCAGCAACTATTTATCAAATGGCGCATCATGCGCCAATCTGGCGTATCTTACGTCAGTTTGCTGAAGACCACATTGTTCTGGGTTTTCGTGCATCTTGCACCAGTTCTCTGTATATTGGCGCATCTTGCGGCAGTTCCCAAAATTTGTTGTTTTGGCTCCAAATTTCATGTTTTTTGCTACTTTTGCTCTAAATACCTAAAATTGATATACCCACAATAAAAAATGAAAATACCCTTCTTTAAAGTGTAATATCACCAAAAATAAGCATAAAATGTATTATTAAAACAACATATTATTTTGGTGTATCAAAATACCCTAAACTTAAATGTTACTTGTCCTTAAGTGACACTTTTACTATATAAAAGCATATGACTTAGGATAAAGATTAATTTATAACTTATATACTTTAGTTTAGTAAATAAAATTGTAAAATTTAAGAAAAAACTTTAATAACTTAGATTCAAATTCTAAGTTTAAGATTATTTAGTAATCAAATTTAAGATTTCTGAATTTCTATTCATTTCAAGAAGAATTGTAATTTGTCATATCAAAAATTATTTAGAATATTCATATGAAAAATAACTTCATGAAAACTTTACTAATAATGCTACTAATGTTCCAATATAAGTTTAGAAAATATAATAAAGTCTTTTTCTTAAGTTGACTCAAGTGAAACTAATTTTTTATTAGGCATCTCCTCAAGCTTCTCCTCACTCATTTTTCTTTTCTTTTCTATTTTTTTCTTAACTTTTTTTACTTTTAGGATCTTTTCAATCCTTTCTTTTCTTTTTTTTCTTTTTCAAGAGAGGATTACTATATCCGGATAGCATTTAATAGTTTTGAACTTCACTATCATCTTCTTAAAGTCAAAACCCTTACCTCTCTTCACTTTATAAATTCATTTTAGTATATAGTTTTCATAAAGTCTCATTCTTTTCTTCTTGCATGAAACTCTAAAATTCTTAACACTTCAAAAATACAATTTCCTTTACTTTAAATAGAAAAACTTATTCTATCATAAAAAAATATCTTTTAACTATAGAATTGACTTTCATTATTAAAAACATTTTACCTAAATTTACCACAGTATTCATAAACATAAGTATAGTCATTTAAAGCTAAATCTTAATATCTCAGTTCATGTTAAATTAAATTTTAAAAATTATTGTTAATTGAGGACAAATAAAATTTAGTTTACTCCTTTCTAAAAGAAATTTTCTTCCCGTCAAACTTAAATTTTTAAGTAATTTTAAAATGTTTTAGTATAAAATTCAGTTGGTGAAAGAAAACAGTAAATACATGAAAATAACAACAAACCTGTAGAGGATTTCTGACTATGAAACTGAGCTTTGGTATACTGCAGGTACTAACTTTAAAAAAAAATACATACATGCTTTAAAGCATTGAATGAGACATAATATATTCTAAAAAATTTGTTGAGAATTAAAAATAGAAATAAAAATTGAAAATATTAAAAATGCAGAAAATGTAAAAATCAACAGTTACTGTTACAGTTTTAAGTTCACAACACATAATGAAAGTTTTTACGACATCAATTTTAAATGTTAACCACCTAACATCCAATCAACATAACAAACAAACAAATAACCAAATAAATAAACTAAACTCCTAAAAATATCAATCTTCATCGCCTCCTTCATCATCATCACCTTCTTCTTCTTCTTCTTCTTCTTCTTCTTCATCATGAATAGGAGCATAATGAGTGAAGCTAGGGAAAGTAGGAAATTCCACATTGGATTCACCCCTAATATATCTAACCATAGCTTTGTTAAAAGCTATATCATGTTAAACTCTCCTCTGCTTATACTCATCGTTATAAGCATTTCTCACTCCAATTTCTCCAATCTGGTTCTGAATATTAACTATATCCAATTGTTGAATCATGAGTTGTTCCATAATGTTCTCAAGTGATGCAGAGAAAGAAATAGATGCCCCTGCAGTTGATGTAGAGGGTCTATCACTATCTCCACTCCTGGTCTCAAATGATTCAACCCTCTGAACCGTATGCTTCCCAATAGGATTTTGTGGCTATAATCTTTCCTCATTTCTATGAGGCTCTACTCCTGATTGCTCACATAGAGTGAAAATCAGGGCAGGGTAACCCAAACCACTAGCTATGGAGCTCTTAGCTATGCTTCGTGCATGATGAACTATGAGAGCACCAACATCTATTACTTTCATGTTTTGAATGTAATAGTTTAATATAGCTCTATCCTTCTTTACATCGGTCAGATAATTTGTAGGCAGTAATTTAGCAGAGATGAAGTGGTGTCATACTTTTGACTGAATAGTCAACATGGAAGTAGAGACGTTAAATTTCTTATTTTTTTTTAATTCTCCATTCTCCTCTTTCATCAGTTAGATAGGCAATCATTTCAACCAGTGATGAATCTGCCATCACGAATGCAGTGTATTCACCATGAAGTACATTCCTTAGCCCATAAAAAGCATTGATTCTTTCTCTAGAAAATTCAACTTGCTTACCTATTACAAAGATGTGATCATCATCAGTGATCCTTAAGTTGGCATAAAACTCTTGAATCATTAGTACAATCGCTACTGTAGTGAAGTAACAAAATTGATCCCAATTTCTGGCGATGATCAATCTCTCAATCTCGCCATCTAGGTTAGCAAATGCCCACTTCTGGATCAATCCTCTTGATTCTATTTGAGTGTTATAACTATGTTGGGCCTTGAAATTGACAAGGCTTCTTGTATCAAAATCATATGACAGCTTCCTCTCTTTACTCGTGGAGCCATTTGAAGTTCCATGAAAATCCAAATAAATTTCAGATAAATTATTAAATCAAAAATCTAACTCCCCAAGTAAGATTATTTGGTAAGAAACCTTTCACCATGAGTTTTCTTCAAGCTTACTCATCAAAAATCCCAAATTTCAGATTTTCCAAAATGTAGGAAAAATCCATGGTGAAAATAAAAAATTTCTAAGTTAAAGTGAAGCTCTTAATAAGATAAGATGAAATCTATGATTTTTGGCCTTTGAAATCTTCTTTATCAAGCTCAATGTGAAGCCCTAGGTCAAGGTTAAGAGGTAGGAAACAAACAGTAAAAGTGGAGTTTTATTGTGTGATTTTGTGGTTTTTAAAGTAATCTGGCAGTTTCAGGAATTTGGAGCATCTTGCACCAAATCTGGCGCATCATGCACCAACTCTCTGTAAATTAACGCATCTTGCGCCAATGCCTTAATCTTTCCTGATTTCATTTTCTATGAAAATCTATTGTGCATTGCTTTACGTCTACCTCAAATTAACTCAAATGAACTTTTATAATCATAATTAAACATTACTCTAACACCAAATATTCACAAACAACACAAATACTCACTTTTATAATTCGTGCTATTACAAACAAATATTTTTCAAGCCAACAAATTCTAATTCAGTGTCCAAGGAAAACCAAACATCCTAACACTGAACTCTAAATATAAAAATACGAAACTCAAACATAGATAGAGTTCAACAATAAAATTAAATGCAATCCAACATAATAAAATAACTAAAATAAGCAATACTAAACAAAACATTTCATGCATAAATTAAGTTCAAACATCTTCTTCACTTTCGTCCTCCTGGATATCTCCCATAGATTGGTAGTGCACATCCATGTCGTAGAAGGGTCGATAAGGAAACTCATCAATTGAATCCTCCCTAATCCAGGCTTGTTTCTTGAACATACGTACAAAACAATCTTCAATATGGACAGTATGTTCACAATGTTCTTTTAGTCTCCAATTTAGATGATCCAACATTTCAGAAATATTTCCAATTGCATGCATAAGATTCTACACCTCTTTTTCATCTTCTTAATTCTTTTCAACAGTGCGTTCGAACTGAAATAAGGCTGAATAAGTGATGAATTCTAGGATGCTTGATCCATCAATTCATTCATATCGTTCTCATCTCTCATTCAAATATAGTTGCAATAGAGTTCCAGATTCATCGGCTTCCAAGAAAGAAGCACTTTTTCCAAACTCTCATAAGGTACTTGCGATTGACTGTACAGTAGGAAAATAGTGGATGGATGTCCCATTCCCATAGCAGATCCATTGAAAATCAAACCCAAAATTGATTTCACAATTCTTGCTCCAATGTCAACAATTTTTCCAGTTTGAATACAGTAGTTCAAAATAACACTCTCCTTAGTTACCTTAATGATTTTCATAGTAGGAAGAAATTTTGATGCAATAAAGAAGTGTCATGCCTTAGAAGTAGGATTTAACAATGATGAAAAAAAACTTACATTTCCATCATCTCTGGCCTCCCAATTCGCATCTTCATTTGTAAGGTATTGATATAGTTCATTCATAATATCTCTCGTAGGGGTAAAACTGGTGTAGTGAAAAATAGACACATTTTCAATCATAAACATCTCGTTTATTCTTGAATGAGTGAATTGCATATACCTACCTCACACGTAGATAATTCATTGGTTGATTGCATGTAGATTTGCATAAAACTCTTTCACCACAGGGACAACTACGACGATAGTAGTGTAACAAAGCACTTCCTAGCGTCTCTACGCAATAATCTCTTCCACTCGAGTATTCGGTGTGTTGAATCCTCGATTCAAAAATCCCCTTTCTTTGATTAGTCTCCTCTTCACTACAACTCAATCATGCAACTTCTGTGCATCAAAACTGATGAACTTTCTCTAGTTGAAAAATTCTAAATTTAGTAGAATTTTTAGAATGAGACGCTATTGGAATTGAAATCTAGTGACTCTTCCCTTATTTTCCCCCCTAAAATGGACTTTGGAGTCAATTTTTGGGAGTTATAAGGAGAAAAACCCGCCAAAAATCGCCTTTTGAAACATTTTAAGTCATTTTTGTTGTGGCAGCGCATCACACGCCAACTCTCTGAAATGTGGCGCATCATGCGCCAGTTCCAAAAAATTTGCCATTTCGATTTCGATCCAAAAACATTCTCAATTCTTCCATAAAATTAGGTAAATAAAGTTATTTTTTTTAAATATCTCAATTTCAAATTTCTCAAATACATAGACTTTACAAAAACATAAATATAAATTAATGTAAATAATCTGAACAAAAACACAAAAAAAAAATAAATAATAATAAATATGGGTTGCCTCCCACAAAGCGCTTGGTTTATTGTCATCAACCCGACATTCCCAGTCTTTATTCTGGGTGGCCCAACATTACAGTCTCCTTGAAAACCGGTCTTTCACCATCAAAATATGGTTTCAATCTGTGCCCATTTACTTAAAATATCTTTCCAAACTTAGGATCTTCACTATTAACAGCTCCATATGGATAGAATTTTACAACTTTGGATGGCCCTTTCCATTTAGACTTTTGTTTTCTAGAGAATAATTTCAATCTTGTATTGTATAATAAAACTTCTTGTGCATGTTCAAATTTCTTCTTTATTATCTTTCGATCATGTCATTCTTTCATTTTTTTTCTGATAAATCCTGTCATTACATAAGATTTATTCCTAATTTCTTTAAGCTCATTCAATTGCAATAATCTTTTCTCATTCAATTGCAATAAAAATTTTGAAAAACTCCAAGCATCGCATCGAGGTAAAGCGATTGCTTCACCACTACAATCAATATATATATTTCCGAATGAAGGTATAAATGATCCCATAAAATCCAATCCCCATACATAAAAAATTTTAATTTCCAAATTAAAATTTCAAGGCATTTCATTTCATTTAGAAATATTGCCTACTCTTCGACAACGATCACATGTTTATATATATATATATATATATATATATATATATATATATATATATATATATATATATATANTTTTATCATTTCCAAAATTACCTCTAAATTCAGAATCATGACATTTTTGGATAATTTCCTGAATTTCTTTGAAAGACACACATCGTCTCGTTACTAAATCTTTGCATTGTTATATAAATACGGGCCATCCCAAAAAATAAGATTTTGCATCATGAATGAATTTCTTTTTCTATTATTTTTTTAGTCCATATGGTAAAATACTACTAACAATATAATTTACAATATCAACATATCAAGGTATTTCTCATCTTTTTATAGCATAAAGTTGTTCATCAAGAAAAGTTTCACTAATTTCATTTTCTATGTTAAGTATTTCTTCCTATTCTAGCCTAGATAGATGATTATCAATTTGATTATCAATCTTTTTCCTATCGACTACTACAAAATCAAACTCTTGCATCAGAAGTACCCATCTAATTAATCTTGGTTTTGCATCCTTCTTATGCACAACTCATTTTTCTCCAATTAGATATGATCTAAACTTATCAAAAGCATACAAAATGGCTAATAACTCTCTTTTAGTGGTGGTATAGTTAATCTGAGCATCATTAAGAGTCTTAATAGCATATTATATTACCTTAAAAATCTTATCATATTTTTGTCCTAAAACAACTTCAATTGTATAATCACTAGCATCACACATTAATTCAGAAGGTTTCTCCCAATCAGGTGAAACAATTATAGGAGCAGTGATCAATTTTTCCTTTAACGTTTCAAAGACTTTAAAGAAATCTTAGTTAAAATCAAATTTTGTATCTTTTTCCAGAAGTTGGCATAAAGTCTTAGCAATTTTTGAAAAATCCATAATATATCGCTAGTAAAATCCAGCATGTCCTGAAAAACTCCTAACTCCTCTTACATTAGTAGGTAGAGGTAAGTTTAATATAACCTGAATTTTTGCAGGATCTACTTCCATTCCACTTTCTGAAATTCAGCCCAAGCATAATTTCTCCTGCAACCATAAATTCACATTTTTCCCAGTTCAATACAAGATTAGTCTTTTCACATCATTCAAGAACTTTCTCTAAATGATTTAGACATATTTCAAAAGAAGTTTCAAAGACAAAAAAAATTGTCCATGAAGACTTCAATCTTTTTTTCAATTAAATCATTGAAAATTGAAATCATACATCTTTGAAATGTTGCAAGTGCATTAAATAATTCGAAGGGCATTCACTGAAAAACAAAATTTCCATAAGGACTAGTAAATGTTGTTTTCTTCTAATCCTCTAGATCAATAGGGATTTGATGATAACTGGTATATTCATCTAGAAAACAACATCTGGTCCAAAATGGGTAAAGGAAAATAATCATTCTTTGTGGCAGAATTTAATTTTCTATAGTCTATGCAGATTCGTCATGCAGTGACTTGTCTTTTTTGTATTAATTCATTATTTTCATTTATCACAACAGTCACTCCTCTTTTCTTTGGAACATAGTGAATTGGACTTATCCAAACATTGACTGAAATAAGATATATAATTACAACATCTAACAATTTTAAAATCTCTTTCTTAACGCCTTCCTTCATCATAGAATTTAATCTCTTTTGAGGATCAGCTCTTGGTTCATGTTGATCTTCCAATAAAATTCTATGCATACAAATCAAATGATTGATTCCTTTAACATCAGCTAATGTCCATCCAAAGGCTTTCTTATATCTTTTTAAAGTTTCTCAAAATTGTTGTTCTTGCTTATCAGTTAATTCTGAGGATACTAAAATAGATAATATAGATAAATCTCCTAAAAATACATACTTCAAATATGTAGGAAGTATTTTTAGTTCTAGTTCAGGATGTTTCTCCATAAATAAAATCAAATTTTTATTACTTTCTGTAAGATCTAACATTTCAATTTTTTATTGAACATAATCCAAATCTTTTTTACTCGCTTTCGTAGATTCATCTTAAATTTTATCCTCATCTTGATATTCCACATATTCCTTTTCAAATGTCTTTTTGAAATATTTATGTCTTAGATAATTATTAATATCCATTCTAAAGCATTCAATCTCTTGCTCATTTGCAAGGTATCTAATTGATTTTACAATATTAAATGTAATCTCTTGATCACTAGCTCTCATAGTTAGTTCTCCTTTTTGCACATTTATCAAAGCTCTTCCAGTGACAAGGAATGGTCTTCTTAAATTGATAAGAATTTTTTTATCTTCCTTCATATCTAATACAATAAAAACCACAGAAAGATAAATTTATCAACTTTTACCAAAACATCTTCTATAACTCTTTTAGAATAGGCAATCAAACTATCAGATAAGTGAAGAGTTATAGTTGTAGGTGAAATATCTCCTAAACCCAACCTTCTGAAAATGGATAACGAAATAAAATTAATACTCTCTTCTAAATCACGTAAAGCTTTTCCAAAAAATCTTTTGCCAATAGCACAAGGAATTGTAAGACTTCTAGGACCTTTAAGTTTTTCTGGAAGCTTTTTAGGAATTATAGCACTACACACATCACTGAGTGCAACAGTCTCATTATCTACAAACTTCCTTTTCTTATTAAGTATACCCTTCAGAAACTTTCACATAGCTTGGCATTTATTCCAAAGCTTCAACAAATGGAATGTTTATCATTAATTTTCTCAATATTTCTAAAAAAATTGAAAATTGGTTATCTCTATTTTTTTGCTTCATTCTTTGAGGAAATGGAGGTGGTGGTCTTTCTACATTGATTTTTATTGGTTTAATAGGACATTCTGACACAAAATGAAAGACTTCACCAAATTTTTCATTTTCCACCTCATGATTTTCAACTTCAACTTCAACTTCTTTTTGAACTATGTTTTGTAATTGTTTTCCACTTCTCAGTTAAATAACCTTAATTTGCTCTTTCTTCTGATCTTTAGAATTTACTTCAACATTACTAGATAACGTTCTAGGAGGTTTATTGCTAAGTGCGGTAGCAATACATTCCAATTGATTTTCCATGTTTCTAATTGCAGCTCCTTGACTTTATACTTGACTCTTCATTTGCATTATCAATTCTTCCATTGACAACTTTTTCTCCTTACTCTGTAAATAATTAAGACCTGGAGGGTAATAAGGTTTATAAGTTGGACTTCCTTGACTGTTGGAGTTTCCAAATGGGTTTACAGTGTTGTTTCCCATTGCAGATTTACGGCATTAGAATTATTGTTACTCCAACTAAAATTTGAATGATTCTTCCAACCAATATTATAATAATTAGCATAAGGATTATTCAAAAAATTATTTATTGCATTTAAGGTCTCATAAAAAGATTGAGATTCAATCTTTGTCCCAATGAGTTTTCCTCAAGCACATGTGATGTCTGAGAATAGTTTATTCTATATTGATCTATCTTCTTTGATATAACAGCTATTTGTGCAGCTAACATAGATATTGCATCAGAATCATGAATACTAACTACTCTTTTTGGATTTAACTTTTCAAAGGGCCATTGAAAATTATTAGTAGCCACATCTTCAATTAAAGAATATGATTCATTGAATGGTTTTGACATTAATGATCCACCAACAACAGCGTCAATTATCGATCTAAGAGATACAACCAATTTATTATAAAAAATTGAATTATTAACCAATTTGACAATGCATGGTGTGGACACTTTCTAGGGAGATATTTAAATCTTTCCCAGGCTTCATAAATTGATTCCCCTTCAAATTGACAAAAAAAATATCATTTCTAAGCTTAGCAGTTTTTGAAGGTGGGAAATATTTAGATAAAAAATTTTGTGATAAATCTCCCCAAGTTCTGATAGATTCGGGTGCTAACGAGTTTAACCGCATCTTAGCTTTATCCCTTAGTGAAAAGGAAAAAGTGCAAGTCTAATGACATTATTTGACACTCCATCATATTTAAAAGTAGCACACAATTCTTAAAAATTAGCAAGGTGTAAATTAGGAACTTCAGTTGGTGTTCCCCTAAACTGATTGTTTTGTACCTTTTGGATAATAGTAGGTTTAAGCTCAAATGAATTAGCAGCTATAACAAGGTTTTGTATACTCAAATGAATTTCATCTATCGTAGGATTAGCATATTCTCTTAAAGGTCTCTGATGATGTTCATTTTCATTTCTAGCATTACTTAAATTACCAGTCATTTTGCTAATATGATCTATCTCTTTTTATTGGTTTTGAATTTTTCTAAAGTTCTTTCTAACTCAAATCTTAAGCTACTAAATTTTTAGACCTTACACTTTGCATAAACAAACAAAACAAATAATTTAAAATAAGCAAACACTCATAAATAGGAAAATACTCAAACTAAACTATAAAAACTTTTTTTTAGTTTTAAAAATAAAAATACTATAATTTATAAAATAACTCACTAATACTTGTTGTTATTTCCTCGACAGCGGTGTCAAAAACTTTGATGCGGGTGGATTTAGTGTCTTAATTTTGAAAATATTTTTCAATATTACAAAAAACGCACGACAGATACAATAACAAATATAAAAATTAATCCCAACAAAAATAACTTTAATTAAAAAAGTTTTATCTTTTAAAAATCTTTAAACTGCCAAATATCTTTTAAAAATAACACAAGTATATGTATCACTCAAGTAATAAAGGGCTCTAATGAGTCCTAGATATTCTTCCCACATAGAAGTTGGAAATGCCTATAAGTAAATTGTTAAGATTATAATGTAAAGTTCAATTTTTAAAACTACAAAGAGCAAAGTGCGAAATTTGAATATTAAGTAAAAAGTGAATGCTAATTAAAATACAATTGAAAGACAAAGTTAACTAAACTAAATGCTAATCTTTCAAAAGTAAACTTACAAAGATTAACAAAGTTTTTGTGATGGAAATTTCAAATTTAAGAAAACATCCTTCCCATTTACAATGAGTATATGGATTGTGAAGAAATTAAAATCATTTGAAAATACATATAAAAACTGTTTTGTGCCAAAAAGGAGAAATCTTATTATTTACCCTCTTTCGAGTGCATAAAGAACATTGACTAGTCCAGAGTTTGGTCTCTAATTTCATGGTTAGGCTGAAAGGATACCAGCTGCCACTCCAGAGCTCCCAAAAATCCCTCAACTGAGGGCTAACAATCTCGCATCAGTTTCCAATCAACTGGACCAAATTGAGGAATTTAATCTGTCACCTTAAAATCTTCAATTCTACATCCAACAAAGTATATTTCCATATTTATTTGCACCCAACTCCATGGATGAAAACTCTCCGATGAAATCAATTGTGATTCTCCCCATGTTGTAGAAATCGTACCCCCTTTGGAACATATATTTTTCAACACATTTTAATATTTCAATTGGCCAGATCAAAAATTAAATGAATATTGGAGTTCAAATCAGCACAAATTATTGACATTAAAAACCATTTAAAATAAAATCAATTCTTCACAAAACCATATCTCAAAGCAGCAAGAAGAATAAAGAAGACTACTTAGAATTCATGAGAATGATACGATAAAACATGGATTTCGTATATAAAAACAAAATTACAAATCAAAAGAAATAAAAGACACAATTTATCTCACCATCCTTCCCAAGAAAATCTCTGAAAATTCTCCTTAAGCCTTTATCTCCTTACAAGCACTCTCAATTCTCTCTTAGAAGTGTAATGAAGAAGAAATCTCTCACCTTTAACCCTAGAAGAAAATCTCCAAGCCCTTGACTTTCTCTCTCTATCTCTTCCTCTTGCCTTTCATGATTGAAGAAAATCTCCAAGCCCTTGACTTTCTCTCTCTCTATCTTTAACTTTTTTGCCCCAAACACGCCACACATATCCAAGCCCTTGACTTTATCTCTCTCTATCTCCAACTCTCTTCAAGCCATGGACTTCCTTCTCTTTTATTAAAGGCTAACTCTCTCCAAAATGAATTCAAAATTCCCTCCAAAATTTTATCCAAAAGTCAACTCTTTTGAATAAAAAAAAAATATGTCCATTGATCCAAGAGACATATCCTTTCATAGAAGAACCTTCCAAAGTGTCTAGATGCATTAAATTACTCGGGATGTTTAGAATAAGTGTCCCTTTGAAAATTCACGCAAAATTCATCTCGAACTACCATAATCCGCAAAAAGTCATCTCTGACGCATCTTGGGCCAAATCTGGCGCATCTTGCAACAAATCTGGTGCATCTTGCACTAGCTCTCTGTCAAATGACACATCTTGCGCTAGTTTGCTAAAGACCACATCTTGGTTTTGGTACATCTTGTGCCAAATTGCTGAAGACCTCATCTTGATATACCTGCAATAAAAACATGAAAATACTCTTCTTTAAAGTGCAATATCACAAAAAAAACATAAAATGTATACTTAAAACAACATATTGTTTTAGTGTATCAACGATCCTTCGGTCAGATGTGGTTAAGATGTTTAAATCAGTTTGAGGCTCAAGAAATTATTAAAAAGTTCTTTCAAGTATGTGTGGTGTACACCAATCCGGACCAAAAATAAAGATGAAAATAAAGAGAATGCGATACTATTGGCTGACAAAGATGACTTATTGTCTTGAAATTTCAAAGAAATGTCATCAAGGTCAAGTGCATGTAGTAGTTCTACATCAACCACCAAATGTATTACATCTGACAATTGCATCCTAGTTGTTTGAATGTTGGGGCACATAAATAGTGGGCGCCATAGAACCTCTATCATCTAAAAGTCATATATTCATCCTAGCTGCTACAGATTACTTCTTCAAATGTGCAGAAGTGATACCACTTAGAGAAGTTAAAGCAGACTGGTCCTTCACTTTTTAAAACACACACTGTCTTCTCAAATAATTAAATGGCTTTTCAGAATACAAAAATGAACAATTTCATCCAAAGACACATGATAAATTGGAGATATTCAACAATTTTCTACCCTAAAGCCAATGGTTCAGCTGAACCTTTCAACAAAACATTGGTTCATATTTTGAAAAGTACATTGATTAACAGTCCGAGATAATGGTGTGAAAGATTGATAGAAGCTTTATGGGCATATCATACTACGTACCGAACACCGACACGATCAACACCATTTTCTCCAATGTATGGTTCTAAGGCAGTTTTGCCGCTTGAAGTGTAGCTTCCTTCTCTCAGGGTTGCAGTAGCAAAAAAAATAATAGAAGAAAAAAGTGTAAAATTAAGACTTGAAGAACTTGAAAGTTTAGAAGGCAAGTGTCTACAAGCTCAAAAAAATCTTGAATTATATCAAACAAAAATGATATGATCCCACGACAAATTGGTTTGCCCTACGACATTTCAAATTTAGGATTTGGTTTCAATACTCTGAGGATCTATCCTTGCTCACCAAAAAATAAGTGAAAATTTTGAACAAATGTGGGAGGGCCGTATGTTATTAAAAAGAAATATTCAAGAGGATCCTATCAGTTGGTTGATTGTTAGGGAGAAAGAATTTTACCTCTAATCAATGGATAATATTAAAAGGAATATTTTGCAACATGAAAAATAATGACTCATTTGTAAACTAGGGATCATAATAATAAAATGAATTTGAATTTCCTTCAACATTGCCTTTTTGAGATTTCCTTCTTGCTCATTAAACAGGTGTTTATGAGCATGACTTCTTAATACAAATTAAATGAATCCTCTCATATAAAATTAGTTAATTTCACATTAATTAACTGAACTAAAATTAGGTCTGACATGTTCACATTAACCTGTTATTTAAATAGAAAATTGTCAAATAGCAGGCTTTTATTCACTTTTTAAAGTGGTGTATGTTTGGCGTTGGATCGCTGATGCATTGAGAAAGAATCTAGAATTCATTTCAACTTTGATCTAACATAAGTTAAGTTATAATTTAGTGGGCCACTGTTGTCTATTATCAATAAAGAAGAAGCAGATGGGAAATTAGATGTACTGGAATTCAAAACCCGACAGCAAGGTATCACTAAAGAAAAAGTTAAACCGATATGACAGAAATGAAAAATTGACACTAGAAAATTGAAATGAGTGAAAGTTGTTGCAACTCAAGGGGTCGTAGAAGCATCCATTGCTAGGATCATTAATATAACATCAGGATTGACTCATACTTAAAAATGAAACCGTAACAAATGACTCAAAAGGCTTAAAGAAAAAGAACGACAAGACACAAAGCCTATGGATGAGGATAATGAAGAATTTCAATTTCTAACTCCAGAATAATATACACTGGAGAAGTACAACCTGTTCTTGGTGTTGAAAATTTGGATCTTGATGAAGAAGAAGGAATTAAAAGGATGTCCTTGCACCAAGTCCGTATGTATCAGTTCTTGACCTTACAACATCAAAATAACCAACCGATAGACAAACCATTTTTGAAAAAGAACTAAAGCACATTCAAACTATCAAACGACATTACTTTAAAGAATTTAAACTCATCAATGGTGTTATAATCAATATACTTGAAGGAATTCATTTAATCACTAAATTTTTTGATGAAGATGATTAGACGGCTATTGTCATGCATGTGTTGGAAGCACGTGACCGTCGACGAGCGGGATATTTAAAAAAGAGAACATACTCCAAACCTAATAAATGGATATGTGGCAAAGGACAAGTAACTATCCAATATGGATGTTGTTATAATTATGCTAAAAATAAAGATTGGAACCCTCCGGGAATCTTACAACACAAATAAGTAAACCCAATGCCTACAATAATCATCCAGATTATCAAGCGACTAGTAGCTTAGAACATAATGACATCCACTTGTACTCCAGATAATTGCATTATTAATATCTATGAAGAAGGAGACTGTATCCCGCAACATATTGAGATTCATGATTTTGAAAGTCCTTTTTGTACATTATCACTATTGAACCGATGTGCTATCATGTTTGGGAAAGAAATATGATCATAGGTCTAGGAGAATTTCACGGTTCCTCTCAGATTCCCCTCCCACAAGGATCAGTGTTAATCCTACAAGGAAATGGAGCTGACGTAGCCAAACAATGCATTCTAAGTGTGAGTAGACAGTGAATCTCAATAACATTACAAAGAATGCATCTTAAAAAGCATTCTGACTGATATCAACCCATACTAGAGCTCAAAGGACTGTGACCTCTGGAGCTACCATGACCCTATGAATGTTTGAGAACCTGAGTTATACTCGATGGAATTTGTTTCCAAAAGTATCTCAGAGTGCAGGATATCCATGGATGGTCTAGTAGTATCCTAGATTACTAGTATAACAAAAAGTTGAATTTAATAAATTTTGTCATGTTTTGTTGACAGTCTTGTCATTATGTTTTATTTGTAGTACACAATGTACTGTTGACATATTTTGTATCATCATATGTTATCTTTTGTAGTGAAATAAAAATCTAGTTTTGATATAAAAGATAAAATCTCTAGCTGTTGATGATGCTTGTGCAGGTCCAAAAATGCCAAAATTAACACCTACAGTTAAAAAAAACATAACTCAGCATAAATAAAATTCAAATTCTATAACATGACGTAAGAATTACATCTTGAATTGCGAAATCAAATCCCCAGTTGAAAGTTCAAAATAATAATACATTACTTTTTTGTGTTACACGCATTTCTCTCTTATTATTGGATGTAAGACCTTCTTGTTTCAAAATTATGGCTTTCCTTTAACTTTTTCTTTGGGAAATGATATAAGTTTCCTTATATTCCTTCCCAACACTGACATTTGCCATCTTTAAGAGATGCCATAAAACATCCTTTGATGGAATATGATATCTAATATACCTAAAGTATATAATATTTTTAAATGCATTTTTATACCTATTTTTGAGATATTGTGCTTTAATGGAAGGTATTTGTGTGTTTTTCTTTTAGGTACAAGTAAAAATGTAAGATATGCTAAAAGGAGTGAAAAAGAATCAAATTTGTATCAAAGAGGTGAAAATTGTGCTAAAGTGTTTTGGCGCCTAAGCGCAAAGCGCCGATTAAACAGAGAAGGTCGCGCCTAAGCGCTAGAGGCCCCGCACCGCACTTAAGCATCAAAGGCAGTTATTTAGCGGTTTTCTTCATTTTTCTGAATTTTGAAGAGGTATTTAAGGCACCTATTGGCTAAAGAGGGTGGTTATGACCACTAGAAATGAAAATATTATTAAAAGACTTATGAAAGGAGGCATCCTTTAGAGAATACATCTAATTGAGACACAGTTTGAAGAGTTATCAAGACACCTCTTGAAGATTTATAAAAGAAGAAAGTTGAGACTTTTTACAATTTGCTTGAAAGTTCTGAAAAAGTGTTGGAAAGGAGAAAGTTTTGGAGAGATTTTCAAGCACCACAAATTTACTTTATCCTTTTTGTTTTTAGTTTATTTTGAGAGTGTTGTAAAAGAGAAGATATTCAAAGGAACTTCAAGAGTTTGGTGGAGGATTTGAGATAAGTTTTTATCTTTTTTTTAACTACTATTGGTTTTAATCGAGACTTCATGTTGGTTTGACAATGATTTCTACTTTTAAACTAAAGTGTAGTTTTGTTTTCTCCATGGATTCTGAGTAGTTTTCTTTATATTTCTCCTTTAAATGATAAGTAATTAAAGTGTTGGATGGAAGTTGCGGAGAGTATTTGATCTTTAATGTTGGAAGAAGTTGTGGTTATTTAAATCCATGTACTTCATTTACTTCTTAATTTGGCTTATCCAGATATTAAAATTTGTTGTGAGAACATGTAAGAACCAGGCTGGTATTGTCTCAGTCAACAATTGGAAAGAATCATATGAGGTTGTATGAATGAGACTGGGCTGGTATTGTCTCAGTCAACAATTAGAAAGAATCAGAATTTTTGTGAGAACATGTAAGAATCTGGCTAGTATTGTCTCAGTCAACAATTGGAAAGAATCACATGAGGTTGTATGAATGAGAATGTACTGGACTGGTATTGTCTCAGTCAATAATTGGAAAGAATCACATGAGGTTGTATGAATGAGAATGTATTCATATGATTAGTAAAATAAACAAAGAAATAATCTTTGAAAGGTGTAAAGTTTGAGGACTTTAAAGTGACATGTTAAAGCCCCCAACTTCGTTTATTGTTTTAGGTTCTGATATGAGATGTTAGCCCCAGGTGGAGGGAATTGAGGGAACTCTAGAGTGAGAGCTGGTATCTTCCCTGCCTAGCCGGTCTTCAGAACTATTCAAACTTTAAATTAGCCAATGTTCTTTAGCATCTTTAGTAAGGGTAAAGAATATAATTTCTTCTTTTTGGCACAACACAATTGGCATACTACCACAGTAGAATTTTTATGCTTATTACTGATTCAAGATAAGGTGAAAGATATTTTCAAATTCAGTGCTTTTCTTTTTCATAAAATAAAGTTATCTTTTAAAATTGTTACTGTTTTGTCAAAATATCAAAAATACCAAAAAGATTTAAACTTTAATTACTGTGAATGCATCTCTAGTTTAAGTAATTGTCTTTTTAAAATAGAAAATTTTCCGTTCAATAGAGCATTTTTCATATTTCTATGTGGGTTTAATATTCAGGTCTTAATAAAAAAGTCCTATATTACTTGATAACGATACATATACTTGCATAGTATCCCAATATATAAATTAAAGAGTTAAATTCATTTTTGCTTCAGGATCAAGTTTTGACTCTGTTGTAAAGTAAGGAAATATAAGTGAAAATATAATCAGAGATGTTTTTATACTATTGCATATAAGTAGTAAGTCGGCATCAAGTTTTTTGGTGCCGTTGCAGGGGAAATTCATTGATTTAAAAGCAAATTTCTATTTTTAGAAAGTTTTATTTAAACTTTAACAATTATTGTTTTTTATTTTATGTGTTTTATTTTATTTTTATTTTAGGTTAGTGTATGCATAGTTCAGGTTTTGAAGGACCCTACAATTATGAATTAGAGAGAACTGTTAAAAACATCAGAAAAATCAAAAAAATAAAAAAATCTTGAAAAATCTAAAAAATTCTAGAAATGGCAAATCAAGACAATCAAAATGTTGAAATTCATCAAGAGTTTAGACCTTTAAGAGATTATGCCAACTCTACTGTAGATGAACTTCACTGTAGTATTCAAAAACCTACTGTAGTAGCTAATTCATTTAAGCTTAAACCTACTATTATCCAAGTGGTATCAAATAATCAGTTTGGGGGATCACCAACTGAAGATTCAAATTTACATCTTGCCAATTTTTTAGAATTGTGTGCTACATTTAAATATGATGGTGTATCAAATGTCATAAGACTTAGGTTAGAATTGTGCACTACATTTAAATACGATGGTGTATCAGATGATGTCATAAGACTTAGGTTATTTCTTTCTCACTGAGGGATAAAACTAAGATGTGGTTAAATTTGTTAGCACCTAGATCTATCAGAACTTGGTGTGATTTAGCACAAAAATTCCTTGCTAAGTATTTTTCACCATAAAAAAACTTCGAAGCTTAGAAATGATATTACATCTTTTAATCAGTTTGAAGGGGAATCTATTTATGAAGCATGAGAACGATTTAAAGAACAACCATGCTATACCATATTTGTTAATAATTTAAACTTTTTATAATGGATTAGTTCGATCTCTTAAATCTATTACCGTTATCGCTGCTGGTGATTCAGTGATGTCAAAACCATTTCATGACGCTTATGCTTTAATTGAAGAAATGGCTACCAATAATTTTAAATGGCCTTCTGAGTGGGTGAATCCAAAAAAGGTAGCCAACATTCATGAATCTAATGCATTCACTATGTTAGCAAATCAAGTTGCTGTAATTTCAAGGAAGTTAAACCGATTTGGAATGAATTTTTTTCAAGCAATTTTCATAACTGAAGAGAATTCATTAGGCCAAATAGTAGTTTCTCAAGCATCAATTGAAACTCTGAATGATATAAATAACAAGCAGAATAACCCATATTCAAATTATTATAACCCATGTTGGAAGAACCATCCCAACTTTAACTGGAATAATACTACGGGTGGTAATTATCAACAATGGGGGAACAATTAAGGAAATCCATTGGGAAACTGGAAAAACCAAGAGAATAATAAATATAGATCTACTTATCCTCTAGGTTTCAACAATAATACACAATTTAAGGAGAAGAATTTATCTATAGAAGAAGTGGTGTTATAAATGGGAAATCAGTTACAAAGTCGAGCTACAAATTGAAATATTGAGAATCAACTTGGACAAATTGCAAATTCATTAAGTAATATATCACAAGGAACACTTCCTACTAATACTGAAAAAAATCTGAAATACCATAATAAAGAGCAAGTAAAAGCAATTCAACTTAGAAGTGGAAGAGAGTTAGAAGGTAGGATTCAAAAAGAAACCGAAGTGGAGGGAGAAGAAATTGAAGAATGAAAAGATGACGCTCCAAAAGATTCTGAAATACCTATTTCTCCACTTAAAATAGATTTAGAAAAACCACCACCACCTTTTCCTTAGAGACTTCATCAACAAAAGATGGATAAGCAATTTTCAAAACTTATGGAGATTTTTAAGAAGCTTACAATTAATATTCCATTTGCTGAAGCCTTAGAACAAATGTTGAGTTATGTTAAATTTATGAAGGATATTCTCAACAGAAAAAAGGAAGTTTGAAGATAATGAAATTGTTGCACTTTTTGAGGAGTACAGTGCTACAGTTCAGAAGAAGCTTCCTAAAAAGCTTAAAGATCCTGGTAGCTTTACAGTTACATGTGCAATAGGAGACAGATTTTATGGGAAAGCTTTATGTGATTTAGGTGCAAGCATTAGCCTTATATCATTATCAATATTTAAAAGATTGGGATTAGGATAAATAAAACCCTACTAGTGTAACTCTGCAGTTAGCAGATCGTTCAATGATGTACCCTAAAGGAGTTATAGAAGATGACCTAGTGAAAGTGGATCAATTAATCTTTCCTGTTGATTTTGTTGTGCTAGATATGGAGGAAGATAAAAAGATACTATCATTTTGGGGAGACCTTTCCTAGCCACAGGAAGAGCAATGATAGATGTGCAAAAAGGGCATCAATGATCAAACTGTTACTTTTAATATTTCAAGATCAATGAAATATCCCGCAAAAGGTAAAGATGATAAATGTTATAGAATTGATGTTATAAGATATCTGAGTGAATGTCATTTCAAAACTAATTATGAAGAAAAATCTGAAGAAAAAGATTCAAAACACGAGCCAGAAGAGGAATTAGATCAATGTGAAGATCTTTTTAAGGATGATTCAAACTATGTTCAAGAAAGTTTTGCAATTTTGGACACGATAGACAAAGATAAATCATTTTGTCCATCAATTGAAAAACCTCAGAATTTGAGTTGAAGTTACTTCCTGATCATTTAAAGTATGCCTTTTTAGGAGATTCCTCTACTTTACTGGTACTAATTTCCTCTAAGTTAACGATGGAAGAAGAAGATAGATTGATGAAAATTTTGAAAAATTTTAAGAAAGCCTTTGGATGGACAATAGCTGATATTAAAAGTCCTTCAATTTTTATGCATAGAATTCATATGGAAGAGAACTGTAAACCTAAGACTGATTGTCAAAGAATCCTGTTATGAAAGAAGTTGTTAAGAAATAAATTTTAAAGTGGTTAGCTGCTGGAATTATCTACCCCATTTCAGATAGTGCATGGATTAGTCCAATTCATTGTGTACTTATTAGACAAGTTACATGGTGGCGAATATGCATTGATTATAGAAAATCAATCTTGCCACTAGAAAAGATCATTTTCCACTACCCTTTTTAGATCAAATGATGGATAGACTAGCTGGGCATAAATACTTTTATTTTCTGAATGGATATATTGGTTATCACCAAATTCAAATAACTCCTGAGGACAACTAGAAAACAACTTTTACCACTCCATATGGTACTTTTGCCTTTTAGAAGAGTGTCATTTGGTTTACGTAATGCCCTTGTTACATTTCAAAGATGTATGATGGCAATTTTTTGTGATTTAATTGAAAAAGGGATTGAAGTATTTATGGATGAATTTTCAGTGATTTGGGAACTTCATTTGACTCATGTTTAATACATTTATCAAAAGTTCTTAAGTGGTGTGAAGAAACAAATTTAGTCCTTAATTGGGAAAAATGTCAATTTATGATAGCAGGAGGAATTGTATTAGGACAAAAAATATCAAAAAATGGTATGGAAGTAGATCCTGCTAAAATTCAAGTGATCACTAATTTACCTTATCGAACAAATGTAAGGGGAATTATTTTTTGTTAGGACATGCTAGATTCTACAGGCGACATATTAAAGACTTCTAAAAAATTGTTAAGTCTTTATGTCATTAACTGGAGAAAAATGTAATTTTCAATTTTGATGAGAATTGCCTAAAAGTTTTTGAATTATTAAAAGAAAAATTAGTCTCTGCACCAATTATAATTTCACTAGTTTGGGGAAAACCTTTTGAATTGATGTGTGAGGCTAGTGATTATGCTAGTGGAGCAGTTTTAGGACAAAGATATGATAAAATTTTTAAAGTAATTAACTAGGCTATTAAAGCTCTTAATGAAACTCAAATTAATTATAAAACCACTGAAAAAGAGTTATTAGAAATAGTATATGCCTTTGAATAATTTTGATCATATTTAATTGGAACTCATAGTGTAGTGCCTACAGATCGTTCTTCTATAAGTACTTAATAAAAAAAGGATGTTAAACCTAGACTTATAAGATAGATTCTTCTTTTGCAAGAATTTGATTTTCAATAGTAGATCGGAAGGGAATTGAAAATAAAATTGTTGATCATTTGTCCAGGTTTGAGTTAGAAAAACCACTCTATTTTAAAAAAGAAATTAATGAACATTTTCCAGATAAAAAATTGTTCAATATTAATGAGTGGCGTGTGATACGCCTAAAATATATAGTGTTTTTAGACACATTTTTATACCTATTTTTGAGATATTGCACTTTAATGGAAGGTATTTTTGTGCAAACTGATACACCTAAATTATATTATGTTTTAGACACATTTTTATACCTATTTTTGAGATATTGCGCTTTAATGGAAGATATTTGTGTGTTTTGGAGGTACAATTAAAAAGGTGAAAAATGCTTAAAGGAGTGAAAAAGAATCAAATTTGGAGCAAATAGGTGAAAAATGTGTAAAAGCATTTTGGTACCTAAGTGTCAGATCCGACGCTTAAGCGCTGGTTAAATAGAGAAGGTCGCTTTTAAGCGCCAGAGGCCCCGGGCTTAAGTGCCAGTGGCAGTTCTTGGATGAGTAAATTTGGTTTTTGCAAATTTTGAAGAGGTTTTTGAGGCATCTATTGGCTTAATAGGTGGTTACAACCACTATGGAAAAAAATTATTGCAAAAGGATGCATCTCCTGGGGAAATACATTGAATCAAGACACATTTTGAAGAGATAACAAGGCACCTTTTGGAGAATTATAAAAGAAGGAAGATTGGGACTTTGAAAGAGGTCCTGAAATACTGGAAAAGTTTTGAAAGTTCTAAAATTGGGGAGTTATTTGGAGAGATTTTCAGGCACCACATATTTATCCTTTTTTATTTTATTTTTATATTGAGAGTGTTGTAAAAGAAAAGAGATTCAAACGAAGTTCAAAAGTTTTGTGGAGGACTTGAGATAAGTTTTAATCTTTTTTTTTAGACTACTTTTGGTTTTAATTGAGACTTGTTGTTGGTTTGACAATGATTTCTACTCTTTTGGACTACTTTTGGTTTTAATTGAGACTTGTTGTTAGTTTGACAATGATTTCTACTTTTAAACTACTACTTTTGGTTTTAATTGAGACTTGTTGTTGGTTTGACAATGATTTCTTCTTTTAAACTAAAAGACTACTTTTAGTTTTAATTAATGTATTGTTGGTTTGACAATGATTTCTACTTTTAAACTAAAGTATGGTTTTGTTTTCTCCATACAATATTGTTGGTTTGACAATAATTTCTTCTTTTAAACTAAAGTGTGGTTTTATTTTCTCCATAAATATTGGTTTGACAATGATTTCTACTTTTAAACTAAAGTGTGATTTTATTTTCTCCATGGATTATGAGATTTGACAATGATTTCTACTTTTAAACTAAAGTGTGGTTTTGTTTTCTCCATGGATTCTGAGTTAAAATGTGGTTTTGTTTTCTCCATGGATTCTGAGTAGTTTTCTTTATCTTTCTTGTTAAAATGATAAATGTGGTTTTGTTTTCTCCATGGATTCTGAGTAGTTTTCTTTATCTTTCTTCTTAAAATGATAAACTTCTTTGGTTTTAATTGAGACTTGTTGTTGGTTTGACAATGATTTCTTCTTTTAAACTAAAGTGTGTTTCTTTTTCATGGATTATGAGTAGTTTTCTTTATCTTTCTCCTTAAAATGATAAGTAATTAAAGTGTTAGGATTTTGAGTATTTTTCTTTATCTTTCATCTTAAAATGATAAGTAATTAAGTAATGGATAAAATGAGTAGTTTTCTTTATCTTTCTTCTTAAAATGATAAGTAATTAAGTTTTGGATGGAATTTGTGAGACTTCTTATTGGTTTGACAATGATTTCTACTTTTAAACTAAAGTGTGGTTTTGTTTTCTCCATGGATTTTAAGTAGTTTTCTTTATCTTTCGAAGTAATTAAGTTTTGGATGGAAGTTGTGGAGAGTATTGATCTTTAATGTTGGAAGTTGTGATGATAATTAAGTGTTGGATAGAAGTTGTGGAGAGTATTGACCTTTAATTTTGGAAGAAGTTGTTATAATTTAAATCCATGTACTTCATTTACTTCTTGATTTGGCCAATCCAGATGTTAAAATTTGTTGTGTGTAACATGTAAGAACCGGGTTGGTGTTGTCTCAGCCAACAAATGGAAAGAATCACATGAGGTTGTATGAATGAGAATGTGGTTCATATGATTGAGTGCAAATAAATAGGAAAATATTCATTAACGATTGTAGAGTTAGAGGACTTTAAAGTGACAGATCAAAGCCCCCAACTTGGTTTATTTTTTTAGGTTCTGACACGAGATGTTAGCCCTTAGGTTGAGGGAATCGAGAGAACTCTAGAGTGAGAGCTAGTATCTTCCCTGCCTAGCCGGTCTTCAAAGCTATTCAAACTTTAAATTAGCCAACGTTCATTATAGCATCTCTAGTAAGGGTAAAAATTATTTTTGCTTCTATTTGGCACAACACAATATGCATACTTTCACAAAAGAATTCCTATACTTATTACTGATTCATGATAAGCAGAAAGATATTTTCATATTTAGTGTTTTTCTTCTACAAAAACTCAACTTATCTTCTTAAGTTTGTTCTGTTTTTGTCAAAATATTAAAATTACCAAAAATATTTAAACTTTTTTACTGCAAAAACTTCTTTAATTTAAATAATTACCTTTTTAAAAATAGAAAGATTTCCAAAAAGTGCATATTTCATATCTTTCTTGTGGGTTCAATACTCAGGTCTTAATCAAAAAGTCATATATGATAACGATACATATACTTGCATAGTATCCCAATATATATAAATTAAAAGTTAAATTCTTAATTTTCTTCAGGATCAAGTTTTTGATTTGATTTTGAAATAAGGAATTAAAAGTGAAAAATATAATTAGAATTATTGTATACTATTGCATATAAGCAGTTTCGGGATCAAGTTTTTGGCGCCGTTGTCAGGGAAGTGAAGTGAAAATTGTAAAAAATCTACTGATTTAAAAGAAAATTTTTATTTTTAGAAAGTTTTATTTAAACTTTAAGTTATTGTATTTTATTTTGTGTACATTTAGTTTTATTTTATTTTATGTTAGTGTATGCGTAGTTCAGGTTTTGAAGGACTAGTGCCCTACAATTTTGAATTAGAGAGAACTATTAGAGAAATCCAAAAAAATTACAGAAATGACAAACAAAAATGATCAAAATGCTGAAATTCATCAAGTGTTTAGACCTTTAAGAGATTATGTCAACCTTACTGTAGATGAACTTCATTGTAGTATTCAAAAACTTACTGTAGTGGCTAATTCATTTGAGCTTAAACCTGTTATTATCCAAATGGTATCAAATAATCAGTTTAGGGGATCACCAACTAAACATCTAAATTTATATCTTACTAATTTTCTTGAATTGTGCGCTACATTTAAATACGATGGTGCATCAGATGATGCCATAAGACTTAAGTTATTTCCTTTCTCAATGAGGGATAAAGCTGAGATTTGGTTGAATTTGTTAGCACCTGGATCTATTAGAACTTGGGGTGATTTAGCAAAAAAATTCCTTACTAAATATTTTTCACCATAAAAAACTACGAAGCTTAGAAATTATATTACATCTTTTAATCAGTTTGAAGGGGAATCTATTTATGAAGCATAGGAAAGATTTAAAAGATTCTTAAGGAAGTGTCCACACCATGCTATATCAGATTGGTTAATAATTAAAACTTTTTATAATGGATTAGTTGGATCTCTTAGATAAATTATCGATGCCGCTGCGGGTGGTTCATTAATGTCAAAACCATTTCATGACGCTTATGCTTTAATTGAAGAAATGACTACCAATAATTTTCATCTTCTAAGAGGGTGAATCCTAAATAAGTAGACAATATTCATGAATCTAATGCATTTACTATGTTAGCAGATCAAGTTGCTACAATTTTAAGGAAGTTAGACCAATTTGGAATGAATTTTTCTCAACTAATTTTGATGATTGAATAGAATTCATTAGGCCAAATGGTAGATTCTCAAGCATCATAAAAAAATTTGAATGCAATAAATAACAAGCAGAATAACCCATATTCAAATTATTATAACCCAGGTTGGAAAAACCATCCCAACTTTAAGGTGAATAACAATTCAGGTGGTAATAATCAGCAATGGGGGAACAACCAAGTTAACCCATTGGGAAACTGGAACAATCAAGGGAATAATTATTATAGATCTACTTATCCTACAGGCTTCAACAGTTATACACAATTTAAGGAGAAGAAGTTTTCTATAGAATAAGTGGTGTTACAAATGGGAAATCAATTACAAAGTCAAGGAGCTACAATTAGAAATATTGAGGCAAATAACAAATTCATTAAGTAATAGATCCTAAGGAACACTTCCTAGTAATACTGAATCAAATTAAATTCGTTAAGTAATAGATCCCAAGGAACACTTCCTAGTAATACTGAAACAAGTCTGAAAGACCAGAATTTAAGTAATAGATCACAAGGAACACTTCCTAATAACACTGAATCAAATCCAAAAGACCAGAATAAAGAGCAAGTAAAAGCCATTCAACTTAGAAGCGAAAGAGAGTTGGAAGATTGTTTAAAAATAAATTGAAGTAGAGAGAGAAGAAATTGAAGAATCAAAAGAAGATGCTCCAAAAGATTCTGAGAGACATATTTCTCCACTGAAAAATGATTTGGAAAAATCACCACCTCCATTTCCTCGGAGACTTCATCAGCAAAATTTGGATAAGAAATTTTCAAAATTTCTGGAAATATTTAAGAAGCTTACAATTAATATTCCATTAACTCAAGCATTAGAATAAATTCCAAGCTATGTAAAGTTTATGAACGATATTCTTAACAGGAAATGGAAGTTTTAAAATAATGAGACCTTTGCACTTAGTGAGGAGTGGAGTGCTATAATTCAGAAAAAGCTTCCTGAAAAGCTTAATGATCCTGGTAGCTTTACAATTTCATGTGAAATAGGAGACAAGTTTTATGGGAAAACTTTATGTGATTTAAATGCAAGCATTAACCTTATGCCCTTATCAATATTCAAAAGATTGGGATTAGGAGAAAAAACCCCTACTGCTATAACTCTATAGTTAGGAGATCATTCGATAATACACCCTAAAGAAGTTATAGAAGACGTCCTAGTGAAAGTGGATCAATTTATCTTTCCTGTTGATTTCATTGTGGTAGATATAGAGGAAGATAAAGAGATACTTATCATTTTGGGGAGACCTTTCCTAGCCACAGGAAGAGCAATCAGATGTGCAGAAAGGGGAATTAATAATGCACTTCAATGATCAAACTCTTACTTTCAATATTTCAAGATCAATGAAATATCCTGCAAAAGGTAAAGATGATGAATGTTAAAGGATGGATGTTATAAGATATTTAAGTGAATGTCATTTCAAAACAACTTATGAAGAAAAATTTGAAGAAAAAGATTTGGAACACGAGTAAGAAAAGGAATTAGATCGATGTGAATAACTTTTTAAGGAAGATTCAAATTATGTTCGAGAAAGTTTTAAAATTTTGGACACAATAGAGTAAGATAAATCATTTTGTCCATCAATTAAAAAACCTCCAGAACTTGAGTTGAAGTTACTTCCTGAACATTTAAAATATGCTTTTTTAGGAGATTCCTCTACTTTACCAGTTATAATTTCCTCAAAATTAACGATGGAAGAAGAAGATAGAGTTCATGAAAATTTTGAAAAAATTTAAGAAAGACTTTAGATGGATAATTGCTAATATTAAAGGATTCAATCCTTCAATTTGTATTCATAGAATTCATATGGAAAAGAAATGTAAACCTAGGGCTAATCCTCAAAGGAGACTGAATCTTGTTATGAAAGAAGTTGTTAAGAAAGAAATTTTAAAGTAGTTAGATGTTGGAATTATCTACCTTATTTGAGATAGTGCATTGGTTAGTCAAATTCATTGTGTTCCTAAGAAAGGAGGAGTAACTGCAACAGTGAATGAACATAATGAATTAATACCTACTAGATAAGTTATAGGGTGGTGAATATGCATTGTTATAGAAAATTAAATCTTTCCACTAGGAAAGATCATTTTCCACTACCCTTTTTATATCAAATGTTGGATAGAATAGCTGGGCATAAATGCTTTTATTTTCAGGATGGATATACTAGTTATCACCAGATACAAATATCTCCTGAGGATCAAGAGAAAATAACTTTTACCAGTCCTTATGGTACTTTTGCTTTAGAAGAATGCCCTTTGGTTTATGTAATGCCCCTGCTACATTTCAAAAATGTATGATGTCAATTTTTTGTGATTTAATTGAAAAAGGGATTGAAATATTCATGGATGATTTTTCAGTGTATGGAACTTCATTTGACTCATGTTTAGAAAATTTATCTAAAGTTCTTAAGAACTGTGAAGAAACAAATTTAGTCCATAATTGGAAAAAATGCCAAGTTATGGTAGCAGGAGGAATTGTATTAGGTCGTCAAATATCAATAAATGTTATGGAAGTAGATCCTGCTAAAATTCAAGTGATCACTAATTTACCTTATCCAACAAATCTAAGGGAAATTTGGATTTTTTTAGGACATGATGGATTCTACGGCAATATATTAAAGACTTTTCAAAGATTGTTAAGCCCTTATGCCATTTACTAGAGAAAGATACAATTTTCAATTTCGATGAAGAATGCCTAAAAGCTTTTAAATTATTAAAAGAAAAATTAATCACTTCACCAATTATAGTTTCACCACTCTAGGAAAAACCTTTTGAATTGATGTGTGATGCTAGTGATTATGCTATAGAAGCTGTTTTAGGACAAAGATATTTGATAAAATTTTTAAAGTTATTATTATGCTAGTAAAAGTCTCTTAGAAACTCAAGTTATACAACAATTGAAAAATGTGTTATTAGCAATAGTATATGTTTTTGATAAATTTAGATCATACTTAATTGGAACTCATCATGTACTACATACTGATCATTCTGCTATTAAGTACTTAATGAAAAAGAAGGATGCTAAACCTAGAATTTAAGATGGATTCTTCTTTCGCAAGAATTTGATTTTAAAATACTAGATCAAAAGGGGACTGAAAATCAAATTGCTGATCATTTGTCCAGGCTTGAGTTAGAAAAACCACTCTGTTTTTAAAAAGAAATTAATGAAAATTTTCTAGATGAAAATTTGTTCACTATTAATGAGTGATGTGTTTCGTGGTATGTTGACATTATGAACTTTATCATTAGCAATATAATACCCTATGAAATGACATACCAATAAAAGAAGAAATTTATTTCTGAAGCTAAGACTTATTTTTGGGATGACCCATTTTTATATAAACAAGTGAGAAATTTATTTCTGAAGCTAAGCCTTATTTTTTGGATGACCCATATTTATATAAACAAGGAAAGGATCTGATCATTCGAAGATGTTGTACCATTAGAAGAAACTTATAAATTATTCAAAAATGTCATAATTTTATTTTGGGGGACATTTTGGTGTTTATAAAATTGCATACAAAATTTTACAATCTGGATTCTATTGGCCTACAATATTTAGAGATGTTAATGCTTATATCAAAACTTGTGATAGATATCAACGAGTAGGCAATATTTCTAGAGAAAATGAGATGCCCCTCAATTATATGCTAGAAGTTGAATTATTTGATGTTTGGGGATTAGATTTCATGGGACCATTTATACCATCTTTCAAAAATTTATATATATGTTAGCAGTGGACTATGTATCTAAATGGATAGAAGTTGTTGCTTTACCTCGCAAACGAACATATTTTGTAGATTTAGGATGCCGAGAGTTACATTACTGATGGGGGAAGTCATTTCAGAAATGTCATAATGGAGAAGTTATTAAAGAAATATCATATAAATCATAGGATTGCTACTGTTTATCATCCTCATACAAGTGATTTGACTGAATTATCCAATCGGGAAATTAAAAGAATTACAAAAAAATCTGTGAATCCAACAAAAATAAATTGGTTAGTCAAACTTGATTATGCTTTGTGGGCTTATAGGACTGCATACAGAACTCTTATAGGATTATCCCCATATAAGCTAATATTTGGGCAAGCTTGTCACTTAGCAGTTGAACTTGAGCATAAAGCATATTGGGAAATTAAAGAGTTCAATTATAATTTAAAAGATGCTAGTGAGAAAAGGTTATTGCAATTAAATGAGCTTGAAGAGATAATGAATGAATATTATGATAGTGCTAAGATTTATTAAGAAAAGATGAAGATGTGACATGATCGAAGGATTCTTACTAAAAATTTTCAGTCAGGACAATAATTTTTACTATATCATGCAAGGTTAAGATTATTTCCAGGCAAACTTAAGTCCAGGTGGATGTGCCCATTTGTTGTGATAAAATTTTATCCTTATGGAGCTATGGATATTAAAGATCCTAAGTTTGAGAAAATATTTCAAACTAATGGACATAGCCTGAAACCTTATTTTATAGGGGATCAACATAAATTTAATTATGAAATGATGTTGGGTCAACCAAAATAAGCACTGGTTATGTCGGGCTGACGATGTAAAACCAATCGCTTTATGGGAGGCAACCCATAGTTATCAGAGTGTTTTTATTTTGATTGTTGTTTTGTGTGTGATTAAGAAAAACTGAGGTAGTACTTTTGAAACTATTATGTGTTAGTAATGATTTTAAGACTTTATTTAGTGGCCAAGGCATGTTAGAATGAGAATTTGGACGTTAATTTGACTGGTGCAAAAATGTGCACTAGCGCTTAAGCGCCAGATCCGACGCTTAAGCACAACAATTTAAACACATGTGTGAAATTAATATTCTTGAAGTTTTAACCATCATATATTTTTTAAAAACATTTCCAGGTAGTTTCTAAATGTGTCTAGGAGTTATTGGAAGAATTTATGCCTATAAATAGAAGGGTTTTGTGAAGGAATTTCACCCCAGATCATTTCTAACCCAAAAAGTCTAACAGAAAGTGAGATTTAGAGAAAATGTATTCATCAGAGATGGATTTGAAGAAGAATGAAGAAACCATGAGGAAGAGGTTCATTAGTTAAAGTGCACAAGAGATGTATAACGGTTTCTTAGCCGTTAGTATTGAAGGGATATCAGAGAATTAAAATTGAGAATACTATGACTTTATTAGAGACCAAGGTACTTGAGTTGCATGCACATCTAGAGCATATTGGATGGCAATTGAAGATGCAATTTAGCCACACAAGTTATATAGAGGAAGTGGATAAGGCGATGTTCATAAAGTAGAAGTGGATTGAAGAAGATAGTATTAGAGCTCGTCACCACCGTCCACCTTATCAACTCTATATTCCTGGAGAGACTAATGAAAGATAGGAATTTCTTCCTTCGAATGAAGAATGGACATAAGTTTTATGTTAGAATTTATGTGTTAGAAGTTGTTATTTTCAAGTGGTTTAGTGTTTAAGTCTTATTTTTAGTATTTTGACTTTTTATATGTGTTTAATTGTGAAATAATTGTTGTGTATTTGTATTTAGGAAAATTTTCTCATCCAAGACTTTTTGGAGTGAGAATTAAGTGTTTAAAGGTATTTGTACTTGTTTGTGAATTAATATAAGTTTGTTTATGTGAAAAATTGTGTTATTTTTAGCTTCGAATTGAAATAGTTATTATGAAGAATTTTGAGAGAGAGGGGAGTTATAGGAAGTTGAAAAAAGTCATTTAAGTGTTATGAGACCATTTAGAGGTGGTTTACTTAGGCAAATAGTGCATTTTACTTTAATTTAANCTTATAGGAAGTTGAAAATAGTCATTTAAGTGCTATGAGAGCATTTAGGGGTAGTTTACTTCGGCAAATAATGCATTTTACTTTAATTTAAAAATTTTGAAAATCGTGCACTGGCGCCTAAGCACCACATCTCATGCTTAAGCGTGAGCCAACCAGAGAGGCAGGCGCCTAAGCGCCACTTACCCACGCTTAAGCGCCGATTCACAAAAACTGGTTTGCGAATGGTTAAAACTGAAATTTTGGCCCGAAAATCACCATTTTTATGCCTCCCAACACCTTCAACCTCTCAAAATCGTGATTTTGGAAGGCTAAAGCACATTTAAAGTGAAGATTTCTTGGTGAAATCAAGTGAAATTTGCTAGATCTAAGTTCTTTGAGGTAAGAGCGTTACTTCNGCTAACGATTAAAAGTGAAATTTTAGCCTGAAAATCATCATTTTTAACTCCACTATCACCTTCAACCTCTCAAGTTCGCAATTTTTGAGGGCTAAGGCACATCTAAAGTGAAGATTTCTTACTGGAATCAAGTGAAATTTTCTAGATCCAAGTTCTTTGAGGTAAGAGCATTACTTCTATGCAAAAATTTTGGATTTTTACTATGTATTTTGAGCACGTTTGGAGAAATTCAAAAATTCACTATTCATGATGAAAAATGAGAAAAACATCTATGGAAATTGCATGGGAAGTGTAGTTTATACTTTGGAAGTTTAGTTTAGTAATTTAGACTTGATTTTTNCACTTTGGAAGTTTAGTTTAGTAATTTAAACTTGATTTTTTATGTTATTTTTGGAATTTATAAAATTTGTAGAATGGAACCAAGAATGAAGAGGAGCAAAGGAAAAAGTCCTTTCGATTCGAGTAAATTTTTTAGTTCAAAGGTTGAGGATCGGTACAGTATGCGTTGCAATCACGAAAACTGATTCAAGAGTGGTGTTTTAGGAATCCAGGTGGAGACGTACAGTGGGAATGATTCTGTTGTTTCTCTGTTGTGATGGTTATTTCTGTTGTTAGAGAGTTCTATGCAAATCGCCCTGAGGCTGAAGACAATAGAGTCATGGTTTGAGGAAAGTTGGTACCATTTTCACTGGAGGTAATCAACTTGTTTTATCATATGCCACCTGATACATAATGTTTTTATGCAAATTATAGTTTGACTGAAGCAGAGTTAGACGAGATTATTTCTTACTTGACTATTGGGAGAAGACTTTGAAAGATCAGTAATGAGAGGAGAGTCAACTTCTCAGCTTCAATGTTATGTGCATCTTCAAAGGCCTGGCACTATTTTATTTTTGCTCGTCTGATACCAACAAATCATCTCAGTGAGTGACCAGAGAGAGAGCGACGTTAAATTATTGTATCCAGGAAGGAAAGCTCATTAACATAGAAGCTTTGATTTGTCAGACTATCATCAGTTCTGCCACTGTTGTTACTATTGCTGGTCTGGGATTTACTTTCTTGATCTTTTTTTTCTGTGAGCAGGCTGGAGTTAAATATGATAGCTGTGAGGAAGTGTTGTTACCTCTAAATCCCATCACTAAGGTGAATGTGAAGACTTATTCCGAGCATTCTATTTTTGGCTGGAGAGGAGGATTTTCTAGGAGTTATGGAATGGAGACGTCTGCTGCTTCTACCTCTGCTGCTTCTTCATCTAGACCATCTACCTCACGTGCTTCTACATCTAGAGGTGAGTCTACTGAGACCCAAGATCAATTATTGAAGAGGATGATGGATAATATTAATTTTACGGCTGATAGGGTACAAAATTTAGAGCATTTTGTAGAGCATATTGATAGGTATAATGGGATAAAAAAGTGATTATGAAGAGAAATTTCACTCATCTTTGGAGAGCCTCATTAGGGGTAACCAAGGAGTGCAATTTCCTCCATATCCCCCTGATTATGAGCCTGCAAAAGTTTGGGATAGTGGTGATTCATAGGATGAAGAGTAGAACTGAGAGATTTATTTTATGATTGTAACATGATATGAACTATATGGTCTGGGCTTGCTACATTTGCATCTGTGTGTTGGTTTGAACTATGTATATTTATGTTTAAGTGAGAATTGTGATATGATGTTCTTTCATGTTTTGGACTTGAGACATGTATGTATGTTTACTTGTTTAGATATTGTGATGTGTGAGACTTTTATTTTTAATTGTATTGTAATGTTTGTGTTAGTTAGTAGTTTGTTTTAAAATTCTAGGATAGTAACTATTGTGAGTTTTGTGATTTAGTTAGTTTAAAGCTTAACTTAATTCTATGTCTTTTGTAAAGTTGAAAATCTTGCTAACTTAGGTCTTAAATTTGACTTAGGAAACTGCTATGTATTTTTCTTTTATCATGTTAGTGTATTTGTTTTTATGTTGAGATTGTGAAAGCAATTTAGTGTGTTAGTTTGCTTTTATGTTTATACCCACTATTTAGAAGTCTATTGAATCTCTACATGTTGAATTGAAATGAAAATATTAGAAAATTTGATCAAATTAATTTTACTCCTGTTTCTAGTTTTATACTTGTATCATTAAGGTACCAAAATTCCTGTTAGTAGTTATTTTAATTTTCATTTCTGCTTATATATATTTGATGCTAAACTGATTAATCTGTTAAAAATTTAAGTTTGAGGTGGATGAAAAATATTTTTAAAACTTGAATTTTATTTATTCTCAAATGCACTACAAGTGAATTTGATTTGAAAAGAAAAATTGATCGTGTATATGAAGTTATATTAGGGAAGTAAAGTTTGATTTTAGAAACGAGTAAGAGAATTTAGTTGAAATTTTGAGTTTTGAAGAAAAACTTTAAGTTAAAAGTTTTTAGTGTAGAAAATAATTAATATAAGTAGCTATCTTTAGTAAGAAACATTGTATTTTTTAAAATTTTAGAAATTTAGACTTTAATTTTTAATACTTAAATTTCTTTTATTAAAGATAAGTTTTAAAGCTATTATTATATTTATAAGTAAAATTTTTGTATCAAAACTTTGCTTTAGGAAAGGAAAAGTAGAATTCAAAATTATTAAAGGCCTATCCAAATATAGAAATCATTGCCTAAAAAGAAAAGAAAAAAAAAGAAAAAAAAAAGAAGAAAAAAAGAATAGAAAAAGAAAAAAAAAAGAGAAAAGAAAAAGAAAAAGAAAAAAATATAAGGGAGGAGAAGCTTGAGGATTAGTGTCTAATCAAAAATTGGTTCTACATTTGATCTTTTTAAAGTATAAGACTTAAGAAAATCCTAAGTTCATAGATATAATATAGTAAGTATAATTATTCTTAAAAAAAATTTTAAATGAAGATAATAAAAGAACTAAATTCTAAATTTGGAAGACTAACAATATTTTTGAATTAGATAGGAACTTATATTTTCATCTTTCTTAACAGTTAAAATTTCTAAACGTTAAGTTGGTCTCATTTACTGAATATTTTTTTCTAAATTGAACTACTATATTTCTAAATCTAAATTTTAATAACTCCTAAAGAAACTTATATATATATCATACATATTTAGTTTTTAAAGATTGAAGTGTCACTTGAGGACAAGTAACATTTTAAGTTTAGGGGATTTTGATACACCTAAAATATATAGTGTTTTTAGATATATTTTTATACCTATTTTTGATCTTTATGTACACATTTTTATACCTATTTTTTAGATTATATTGATACACCTAAAATATATAGTGCTTTTCGACACATTTTTATAACTATTTTTGAGATATTTAGTTTTTAAAGATTGGACTGTCACTTGAGGACAAGTAACATTTTAAGTTTGGGGGATTTTGATACACCTAAAATATAGTATTTTTAGACGTGTTTTAATGGCCTAAAATATATAGTGTTTTTAGACACATTTTTATACCTACTTTCAAATATTACACTTTAATGGAAGGTATTTTTATGTTTTTCTTTCAGGTACAGGTAAAAAGGTGAAAAATGCTTAAAGGAGTGAAAAAAGATCAATATTTTTTAGTTTTGTTGCGAAATAAGGAAATATAAGTGAAAAATATGATCAGAATTATCGTATATTGTTGCATATAAGCAGTTTCGGGATCACATTATCATAAGATTCATTCCTAATTTATTCAAGCTCATTCAATTGTAATAATCTTTTATTGTGAGCTTCTTTCAAATTGAAATTGAATTCCTTTATAGCCCAATAAGTTTTATGTTCCAATTCTACATGCAAGTGACAAGTCTTCCTAATAATTAATCTATAAGGGGACATTCCTATAGATGTCATCAAAATCCCATGTGACGTCCCGTGGTTGGCTGTGATTTACATGCCCGTGCTGAGGTGGCTCGCTATATGGTGCTCCACTTGGTGCATTTTGTTGTCTCGGCTCGATCTCCGTCGTTCATTTTGAATACATGGAAAGGGATGACATCCGTTTATCATCCCCATGGGACAAAGAACTGAGAGTTTCTGCACTCAAACACTAATATTTCACTCTATACTCAACCAAATTGCATGATGTTTGATTCTATAGCTTCATCTAGGTGAGAAGAACTTATCTTTATGGTTGTGTGGGCATGCATTGTAGTTTTGCATCACAAAAGTCCAAAATGAGAGCAAAATGGTGAATTTGAGACATTACCTTATCCCAAGAAGTGATGCCTTGATTGGGCTTGATAGAGACGATCACCTTAATGCCACAAATCTTCCCCTTACTTTAATTTGCTATGAGGTTGGTCCTAAGTATATGCTAGGCTAAAGGGTGGCCCAGGTTGATGTTGAGGTAGGTTAGGGAGTGTGTGACGAGTGAATTTTGATTGGGGGAGAGGTTTTAGAACCTTGTAAAGCTTATGGGAGGTTTGAAATGGATTTTTGGCAAGTTTGGTGTCGAAGCCATAAAAGGTCTTGGATTTAGAAGGGAAAATTTTAGCTTGTGTGGTGTTGGACATGGCTTGGAAATGATGGGAGACAACCGATATGATTTTTGAGAGCAACTTTAGTGTTGCGGGCAAGGATTTTAAGTAAGGGTTTTGTGAGCCTGAGTGTGTTGACATGCTCTCAGGCAAGGGTTATTTATAGTCATGGCCCCCCAAAGGATGAGCAGAAGTATTTTAAATTAAGCATGGCATGCTTGGGAGACCTTGATGGCTCCTTAAAGGATGGGCAGAAGAATTTTAGGAGCTTGGGCAGAGAGATGGTAGCTTTTACTATTTTTGATGTTTTGACCTTGGTGAGCTCTAATGGTGATGGAGGAGGCATGGCCAAGGCTTGAGGGGATTGGGGAAGGCTTGAATTTGGTGGCTTGAATCAGTTTTAGTTACCCATAAATCCCTTTGATTTTGATTTGGGTTGGTTTGACCAAGGCGACACTTGTAGGCTCACTCAGTTAAGTGTGCATGGTTTGTCCTTTTGTGTTTATTTTATTTTATTTTTATTTTAATTAATTCATATTTATGTTGTAGTGCTATTATAAGTTATTTGTATGATGTGTATGTCATGTGTATCGTGGTTGGCTGATGTGCCCTTAGCGTGTGTTGTTTTTGTGCGTGTTTTATGTCAATTCAATTCCCTTGAGACGGTGTCAAAAACTTGACCTGACCCGTAATTATGCAGTAATTTAGCTTTCAAAAGATGGCCAAAAACTTGACCCAATTTGTATTTAGCGGCTAATACGCAAAATTGAAATGTTGTAAAATATAGAAAAAAGATCACACACTATGGGCTATATGCAAGTGCGCGTATCGCTTCAAGTAATATATGGCTTTTTGATTAAGCCTTAAATATTGATCACACGTGGAAGCAAGAAAAGATGTCCTTAGTCAAATTCCAGTCTACTACTATTAGTCCTTAGTTTGGAATATCAATTAAAATGGTGTTTTATCTAGCAACTACTCCTAAATGCGAATGTTAAATGTAATGATGGAACTATTCCTAAATGTAAATATTAATTCTAAAGATAACTCTTTATGGATGAATTTGTTTGGATAATTTTAAGATATTAAAAACTACTATTCTTATGTAGTGAATTGAATAATGTAAAGGAATGAGATACATTAAATATTGTATGTGCCAAATATGAGCAATTATAATTCTCTACCCTGACTCAGTGTTATAAAAAATCATTGGTTAATCTTAGGTTTAGCCCTTAAATCCGTGGTTAGGCTGGGAGGATATTGGCTTTGACTCCAGAGCTCCCACTTCTCTTCCCCTAAAAGTTAACGCTCGCTTTAGTTCTTAAACTCTAAGACCAAAATTGGGGATATTAGTCTGTCACCATAAAATCTCCAATTCTACGCCCAATAATATATATATATATATATATATATATATATATNCTTGTATTTATTGATTTACAAAAAGGTCGGTCCGTAACCAAGGAGTGAACTTTCCTCCATATCCTAGATACCCTGATTATGAGCCTACAAATGTCTGGAATAACGATGATTCTTATAATGATGAGGTGGAGGACTGATTTATTTTTATGTATGTAATATGTTTTGGGCTATGTAAGTTTGGACTTGTTACATTTGTATTTCTGTACCTGTTTGGACTATGTAATGTGTTGGACTTTTATTTGATTGTTATTGTGATGTTTATGTTTTGTTAGTATTTTGTTTTAAATTTTAGGGTAGTAATTGTTGTTGTGTGTTGATTATTGTGTTTTAGTTTGTTAGCATTGAACTTATTCCTATGTCTTGTGAAAAGTTAAAAATTTTGCTAACTTTAGTTTTAAACTTTAATCTTAGAAAAATGCTACCCTGTATTTTTCTTTTATATGGTTAGTGTGTTTTTATGTTGAGACTGGAAATTGAAGTTGTGTGTTAGTTTGTTTTTATGTTTGTACCCGCTACTTAGAAGTCTATTGAATCTCTATACGTTGAACTGAAAGGAAAATGATAGAAAATTAATCAAAAATTAATTTTTACTCTTATTTTTAGTTTTATACTTGTATAATTAGGGTATAAAAATTCCTGTAAGCATGTTATTTCAATTTTCATTCCTGCTTATATATATATGATACTCAACTATTTAATCTTATTAAAAATTTAAGTTTGGGGGGGACGAAAAATATTTTCAAAACTTGAATTTTATTTGTTCTCAAATGTGCTACAAGTGAATTTGATTTAAAAAAAATGATTATGTATATGAAGTTATATTAGGGAAGTAAAATTTGATTTTATAAATGAGGAAAGAAAATTATCATGTATATGAAGTTATATTAGCGAAGTAAAATTTGATTATAGAAATGAGTAAAAAAGTTTAGTTAAAATTCTGAGTAATGAAGAAAAACTTTTAGTTAAAAATTTTTATTGTAGAAAATGTTAAATATAGTGCAACTATCTTTAGTAAGAAAAATTGTATTTTTGAAGAATTTAGAAATTTAGACTTTTATTTTTAATACTTAAATTTCTTTTATTAAAAATAAATTTTAAAACTATTATTATCCTAAGAAAAAAATTTATATCAGGACTTTGTTTTAGGAAAGGAGAAGCGGAATTCAAAACCATTAAAGGTCTATCTAGATATAGTAATCCTTGTGTGAAAAAGAAAAAAGAAAAAAAAAAGAGAAAAAGAAAAAAGAAAAAGAAAAAGAATAAAAGAAAGAAAAATAAAAAGAAAAAGAAAAAGAAAGTAATGGAGGAGAAGCTTGAGGATTAGTGCCTAATAAAAAATTGGTTCCACATTTGATCTTTTTAAAGTATGAAACTTGAGAAACTCTTAAGCTAAGGGATATAATATGGTAAATAATTTTTTTTAATATTTTTTTTAAGTGGAGATAATAAAGGACTAAATTCTAAATTTGAAAAATCTACAATATTTCTGAATTAGATAGGAATTCATATTTTCATATTTTTTAACATTAAAAATTTCTAAAATTTAATTTGCTCTCATTTACTAAATATTTTTTTCTAAATTGGACTACTATATTTTGAAATCTAAATTTTAGTAACTCCTAAAGAAACTCATATACATATCATACTTGTTTAGCTTTTAAAGATTGAAGTGTCACTTGAGAACAAGTAACATTTTAAGTTTCAGAGATTTTGATACACCTAAAATACGTAGTGTTTTTTAGACATATTTTTATACCTATTTTTTTAGACATTATTGGAAAGCATTTGTGTGTTTTTTTTTCAAGTACAAGTAAAAAGGTGAAAAATGCTAAAATGAGTGAAAAAGGATCAAATTTGGAGCAAAAATGTGAAAATGGTGCAAAAGAGTTTTGGCGTCTAAGCACCAGATCCGACACTTAAGCACCAGTGAAACAGAGAAGATCGTGCCTAAGAGCCAGAGGCCCCGCACTTAAGCGCTAGAGGCAGTTATGTGACGGTTTACTTCATTTTGTCGAATTTCGAAGGGACATTTGAGGCACATATTAGCTAAAGAGGGTGATTATGTCCACTAGAAACAAAATTATGGTTAGAAAACTTGTGAAAGGAGGCATCCTTTAGAGAATATATCAAATTGGGACACATTTTGAAGTGTTATCAAGGCACCTCTTAGAGATTTATAAAAAAAGGAAGTTGAGACTTTTTGAAGTGTGCTTGAAAGTTCTGGAAAGTATTGGAAAAGGGGGAGTTTCGAGAGGTAGTTTTTTAAAGATTTTCAGGCACCACAAATTTACTTTATTCTTTTTCTTAGTTTTATTGTGATAGTTAAGAGTATTGTAAAAGAAAAGAGATTCAAAAGAACTTCAGCAGTTTGGTGGAGGATTTGAGATAATTTTTATCTTTTTTTTAAACTACATTTGGTTTTAATCGAGATTTCTTGTTGGTTTGACAATGATTTCTACTTTTAAACTAAAGTGTGGTTTTGTTTCTCCATGGATTTTGAGTAGTTTTCTTTATCTTTCTCCTTAAAATGATAAGTAATTAAAGTGTTGGAAGGAAGTTGTGGAGAGTATTCACCTCTAATGTTGGAAGAAGTTGTGATGATTTAAATCCATGCACTTCATTTACTTCATGATCTGGCCCATCTTGATGTTAAAATTTGTTGTGAGAACATGTAAGAACCGAGATGGTATTGTCTCAATCAACAATTGGAAAGAATCACATGAGGTTGTATGAATGAGAATGTAATTCATATGATTTAGTGCAATAAAATAAGGAAATAATAATTGAAGGGTGTAGAGTTAGAGGACTTTAAAGTGACAGGTTAAAGCCCCCAACTTGGTTTATTGTTTTAGGTTCTGATACAAGATGTTAACCTCTAGGTGGAGGGAATCAAGGGAACTCTAGAGTAAGAACTAGTATCTTCCCTGCCTAGTTGGTCTTCAGAACTAGTCAAACTTTACATTAGCCAATGTTTTTTATAGCATCTCTAGTATGGGTAAAGAATATTATTGCTCCTATTTGGCACAACATAATTTGCATACTTCCACAGTAGAATTCATATACTTATTACTGATTCTTGATAAGGCGAAAGATATTTTCATATCAAGTACTTTTCTTTTACATAAACTCAAGTTATCTTTAAAAGTTTTATTATTTTGTCAAAATATCAAAAATATCAAAAATAATTGAATTTTACCTACTGTGAAAATATATATAGTTTAAGTAATTGTATTTTTAAAATAGAAGTTTTGTTGATCAATAGTGCATATTGCTAATTTTTCTCGTGGGTTCGATATTCAGGACTTAAGCAAAAAGTCCTATATTACTTGATAATGATATGTATACTTGCGTAGTATCCCTATATATATATATATATA